>VTPC01000619.1:61719-115172 GCA_011009095.1 Ignelater luminosus | reverse complement strand
AAATACAAACGATGAAAAAGAAAAAGAGTGTTCTTCGTGGAAAAGCATTCTCCAACTGTTATTTAACAAACGCAAATATTATATTTTATGCAGATCGTCAAGTGTGGTCGCTTTGGAGACGTTGTTATCTTTCTTTATAAAGATGGACTCATCCCTGACCCATACTGACTTTTTATCAAACATTGATCTAGGTTCATACATTACTGAAAGACGAGCCCTAGTTAGAATACGCTTTGTAAATTTGTACTAACTGCAATGATAAAGATTTTAGCAAACAATTATTATTTTTATTACAGCATCTTGAGCAATCAAACATTTAATGTTTACAATACACAATATCATTCTGCTATCGGCACGGTGCTACAACCCATCCAGTTTTGCGTTATTGGATTCTCACACAATGCAGTTCTTGTTGGTTTCATTAAGCAATGTTCACATTTTGGTGGAAAATACAAGCACTTGGGAAAGTAATCCGTTGGACAGAAACAAGATTCTTCACATTTCACGCGATTGCCAAGGTAGAAATTTGACATAAGAGCATTGGTTACAACTAACAAAGCTAGGAAAAAAATCGTTACTTTCATAATTATCCCCAACCTTTGATTTGTCGACCACGGCTCGATAATGGTTTTTCAATGAGGAATGTAATTTATTTAATTAATTGCTTTGTTTAAGTAATGTACAGTATAAAAGGTGTTTAAAGACTTATATAATCTCATTAATATTTCTTTAAGTTTGGAGATCCAAAGTTGTTGTTACAGAAACCTTTATGCCTCGGTTAGTGAAACTGGTCTAGAAAATCTAGAGACGCTTTTTTTTACTTTACTTTGCTTGATTGCTTACATCAAAAAAAAACAATTAGCAAGTAGAAGTAGAACTAGAACGATAACAGTAGTGACTTCTTCCAGCAAATACACCATTCATACATTTTATTTCTTGATAGTTGTTTAAAATTAAATTATGCTTTATTTAATAAAGATTGTCATAGAAAATAAAAATAAAATAATAATTAAATAGATAAAGAATCACACACTTCCAGAAAATCGAAACGGAAACAAGAAAACGCTTAACTGCATAGAACTGCATGCGTGTACCACATCGAGAACAGCTACGTTAGTCCAGGCTACTACTTGAAAAGTATAATTTACGGTACAAAAATAAATTAATAAATTTAAAGTCACTAATTGTTAACGTTACATTAATACATGTTTCAATGACAGACTTGTTTTGATATCAAAGAAGAAAACACTAAACCGACACTCAAAAGTTCTGAAACTCATCAGTAACAATTCTGGAAGGAAAATAAGTGTCTACTTGTTTAGATGTTCCAAAGATTGCTTTCAACAACTTTGACATTTAACACAGCTGCTGGAAACCAGCTTGAGATTGTCGCTTTGATATGTCAACCTTAATTAGTTTCCTTTATTTTATTACTACTTTCTATCACGTATCTCCTAAAATCATTGACTAATGAAACTATAACTTCTCGTCACAAGTTAAAACAAGCTTTACTAATGTAAATCTTACATAAAAAAAAAACTTTAAGACTTTGATATCAACAAACGTACTTGAATAAATATTTCCTTTATTTTTCAAGCAAAGATGATTTTCAAAAGAATTAAGTGTTTATTAAAGAAAGAATTCCTGAAGGTATGTAAGTATCTTTCCTTGCGTTTTTATTTTGAATAAATTTGTTTCTCTTGTTTGTGTCGATTGTTCCAGGGGTTTGTCTATTGAAGCAATACTATAAAATAGGTTGATGAGCATTGTCCACGTTTGCAAACTCTTGGAGATTCTCTGGTGGACGCCATCTCCGACGGAAGAATATTGAGTTTTTATTTCATTCTTTAGGAGAACTCACACAGCAAACACTACTTGTTTGCTCATTTAAAAGGCCCAACAAAAATATTTAGTTTATGATTTTCTACTGGTCAAGGCATTGAGATTGATTACGAAATCTATTTTGTGAGGAAAGCTTTTGGCACCACCCTTATTCTTCGGCTTATTTGAGCTAGCATGTTGGCTTTGTTTAGTATTACCTTACGGTTTGCAGTTTTGATAGTGGTAAAAGTAATTGTACGGTACAGGACATGGTAACTATTAAACATGAAAATCTCTGTCAGCATTATCAGAGGATGATAATAGCTTATCAGAAGAAAATACCAAAACAATTAATAATTAATTTTTAATAACAGTTAATTTTTGATGGATACAACCAGAAGAATTTTGTTAATAAAAGAAGCCAATTATACCTACCTATTTACATTTTTACATTTTTAGAAATTATAGATTATTTATTTCTTAGGAAGGTAATACTTGAGATAATTATAAATAATGAATATTGATAAGATAGGATTAATCTAGATATAGATATAAACAAAAATATAATGTTTGGCAATTCAAATATTAATTGTTAGTAATTGATAAACCCACAATTATTTTTGATAAATGATAATAATTATTTAAAAAAAAAACTTTCCAAGAATATGTACTACTGTATACATAGTTTTATTTTTGTATTTTTTGATTTATATAAAAACAATTCATTTGCGACTTTTTATTATTATCTACCCGTAGAGCAATCTAACCTTAATCTATTCAGACTAAATTTGATTTATTCGGATATTCAGTTATCTAAAGCATGGTATATCAGTCTTACATAACAAAGAAACCGCGACGTTGCAAACAAAAGTGCTTCAAGCAAGAACATAAGAACTTTCTACCAGTTGTGGTATCCTAATTGGATAATGATTATTTGATATATTTAAAGCGAAGAAAAAAAACCACACTGGAATAATTTTATTTTGGATTTGCTATCAACATAATTATTATTTAAAGTAGTGTGTGCACTGTTCTTAAGTATTATTTTTATAGTAGATAAAAAAGATTAACAAATATTGTCAACTTTTTTTACGACTAAAAATATGCAATCTTTAATCCACATAATAAAATTGGAAACTATCCAATTTAAACTAATAAGTCTTTCACATAAAAGTAAAAACAAAAGTTTTCATGGAAAGGTTTTATTTATTTTTATTATTTCTGTACAAACCCTGACTAACGTTTTCCAACAACGAAGGGGTATTCACAATTTTCCATAAATCCACTCTTTGATCGGCATTCTTCTTTTGCTGTTCGATGAACCATTTCACATACAACTGTGTAAAATTGCGGACAAATGCAATTACTTTGCTTATTACAATTATTCTTGTAATTATCAACAAAATAACACAGAGATGTTATAATTAAAACCTTTATCAACATATTTGATGATGGTAGTGTAACATTTTATATTAATGAATGAAAACAACAAATTCTGAATATGAAGTTAGAATAACTTTAGATGACAAAAAATACTTATGTAGTAAATCGTAATTAATTTTTATTACCAATTTTTACGTTTAACATGAATTATTATCCATACAGAGTGTTTACAAATACGAGGGTGGTCTGAAAAGTTTCCGACCTAACAAAGATACAAGACATTTTTTCTGAAAATTTTTTTTATTTTTTCACATAGTCTCCTTGTAACTCTACACACTTCTCCCAGCGATGCTCCCATCTCTGTAACCCATCCAATAGTACTCGGCATTTTTCTCTGCAAAATAATTGTTCACGAAGGTGATTGCCTCTTCATTTGACGAAAATCTTTGTCCTCCGAGCGCAATTTTTAGATGAGGGAACAAAAAGAAGTCGCTTGGGGCTAGATCTGGTGAGTAAGGCGGATGGTCAAGCAGTTCAAACCGTAATTCGTGGATTTTCTCCATGGCAACCGCTGAGGTTGGTGAAACAGGATTTTCTTTTTCTGCAAATGTGGCCGTTTTTTCGCAAGTTCTGCCTTCAGCTTGTCAAGTAATGATGCATAGTATGCTCCTGTAATGGTTTTTCCTTTTTGAAGATAATCGATTAAAATAACTCCATGACTAGCCCAAAATACAGTCGCCATCACTTTCCCAGCCGAAAAAACAGTTTTTGCTTTTTTTGGAGCCGGTTCCCCCTTTGCAGTCCACTGTTTGGACTGTATTTTTGTTTCGGGCGTATAATGGTGTATCCAAGTTTCATCTACAGTAATTAATCGGCGCCAAAACTCGGATTTATTTCGCCTAAACTGCACCAAAAGGGCGTTGGAAATATTCATTCGAACGCGGCACCCAACGCGCGGACAGCTTCTCATGCCTAAATGTTAATTTAATATGTGACAAACACGTTCTTTTGACATGTTCATAACCTCTGCTATCTCTCTCACTTTAATGCGGCGGTTGTCTAGCACCATTTGGTGAACTTTGGCGATGTTTTCGTCGGTAGTTGCAGTTTTTGAACGTCCCGAACGTTCATCGTCTCCCAAGCTCTTACGGTCACGTTTAAATTCAACAGCCCAAAATTTCACTGTGGTAAATGATGGTGCAGAGTCCCCATACACAGAATCCAACTCATCTTTTATTTGAGAAGGCGTATTGCCTTTTAAAAAACAAATATTTTATGACAGCTCGATACTCAATTTTGTCCATTTTCACAAAAAAACTCACATCAACTCACTCAAACGACTGTTACATAAAAACTGCGCGTCCAAAATGGCTGAAACTTTGGTGAGTAACTGTCAACAGATAAACAACGAAATTCAGTAGCTTTTATTTACGAGTGCTGCCATCTTCACGTTGAGGTCGGAAACTTTTCAGACCACACTCGTACATTTCTTACTGTTAGAAATTCTCATTTTGCTTCCATAAGACGTCTTATTGTCTTTATTTAAATTAATTAATTTTTATTGATATACTTGTTAAAAAAATTATGTACTGTGATTTCATATATGTCAAAGAACAATATAAAAGCTAAAATTAAAATAATTTAATAACTTTTAAAATACAAAACTTTACGTTTAACGACAAACAAAATAATTTCAATTATTTTGTTCGTTATTATAATTTCGACACTTAAAATTCAGGAGTCCGCCAGTTGATTTGTTAATTCTTGATAAATCAGCTCCTACCGTTGATTGAGCTAATTGGACCCTGTAAAATGTTTCACTTTTGCTTTTTTTTTTTAAAAATAATTGCATTGAGAAAGTAAAAATTTTATTTACAAATCATCACTGCTGTAAACCAAAAATACTAACAGCCACAATTACACAAGTTAAATTCTAGTTTTAAATTCTAATTCTATAATTGTGTGCTTCAGGGCTACTAGGTGCATCTGCATATGAAACGCTTTTGTACGCAAACTGTCCACATTCGCCGCCCTTCTGGAAAGTTAACTTCTTCTTTATTTACATAATACGAATAATCCCGCAAACGCATTTGGAAATTGTCTCACTGAAAATCCAAAAAAAGAAATCAAATGTTGCCCCATTGATTAGCTGCCTTGTCAATTCAGCAGCTGGAAGAGGTTTTCAAATTTAGAATGTTTCTAATTTCGATTGACCAGTTTTGGACTTCCAGGTTTTTGTTGGTTATCACTACTTTTCTTTTTTATTACTTATGAAGTTTCACTTTCGCTTGTATACTTTCTATTAGTATACATTTTCGAATATCTAAAAACCACGCTGTTTTTTCATACCGAATTTTTAGTCTAGGCGCAGTGCGTCTTCTAGCTTAGTCAGCAAATCTGTACTTAATATAACACCTCTGTGCTGATTCAGCAGATCTAGCATGCGTGTGCATACTAACCTAGAACGTTCTAAATCATTATAACATAGAATACTTTATTCTATAACATAATTCTACAATAACAATATTTCTTTTTAAAAGTAGAACTTAAGAAATAATAACCTGCTATTGTATCGTTTTCTAAAATTCAAGTTATTGCTTTTACTTAAAACAAATTCTTCTAAATATGAAAGTAAACAGTAGTTCAAAATATATTGCACCTCCTTTAGTGCTTAAAAGTAGTTTCTAGTGTTGCTTATCAGAAATTCCTTTTGGACATCTTTTTTTAATAGAACATTTTTAACACATTTAAAGACACTAACGCCGTACGGCGCCCATTGTGGCGTGCTCGTTAGGGCAGAACGTCTTTCGGCGTCCAAAGTTATATTGTAAAAAAGAGGCAGAACGTCTACCGACGTCCCATTTCCTATATATAATGTATAAGATGCATGATTACTGCCACAACTAGTACGATTTATATTAGAGTAGTTCCGTTCCTTTACGCGTTAAGCGGTTTGCATTCTAACCCCTCACGTCTTTGACCTGCCCCGTCCAATTTCTACACGACGCTGATCAACGTCATACGCCCCATAAAAATGCATTCAGTTGCACTTTTGGTGTCGCAGTAATCACGTTCGCGCTCTGATGTGCTCTTTTTATGCAGGAAAATTCTCGACTTCTTAGTTTCATTCTTTTTAGATGAGTGCTAATGATCCTTACGAACGGGAGGCAATACGGTTGAGCCAAATGTTTGATGAGGTGTCTACCGATGAAAAGGAAGATCTGTACCATGACAGTGACGATGAATATGGATCTGACAGAAATTATGTACCAAGCGGTTTTTCGGATTCACATGCCAGTAGTCGTGAGTTGCCTGAAGAGCCATAAGGATTACAAAGTAGTCACTCATCTGAAGAACAAGAGGAGGGTGACGACTTAAACGCTATGTTGGAAGAATCCGAATCTTCATGGAAAACTACAACAGTGCCTATCCCAAATCTCAGATTTGACAATACCAGGTTGGACTCAAAATAGATTAGAAAGTAAATGCCACACTAAAAGAAATTTTTGAATATCTATTTACGCCGGATGTATGTATTACAATATATAGTAAATTGCTCAAACAATTATGGACAGTCACTAGTAAACACGAACAGGCCAAAAGCAAGACATAGTCGATCTGCAAGTTTTCGACCAATTACGACGAAAGAAATAAAAACTTTTTTTTGGGCTGTGTTTATTTTTCAGATAAAGATGCGCTTTATTATCACTCGATATTCCCTTTTGTTATGTCTGCAAGAAGGTTTGAATTGACCTTTAGGGTTTTGTGCTGTTCGGAATTAAACGTCTTGGACGTCTATCAGCGTCATGCCGATAACTAGGAATAATTTCATTAAAAAAATGACAGGATGTGTATTGACGTCAAAATAAGGTTTTTTCATATTTATAGAGAATCGGAGATTATTAAAAAGGGTTTTTATGACAAGCCAGTGTCATTTTTTGAGTTTTCCTACTGTCCTTCAACGTGTTAATTACTTTTTTAAGCGTTAGATAGGTAACAAGTTGGGGTGGTAATTGTATATTATTGTCTACTTGGCAGTTAGTAAATGGGGGTTAAACACTTTTATAGAAAAAAACAGAAAGTAATGTACTATTGACAGCGTTAAATAGCAAATAAACAATAACGTATTAATTCTAACCTTTTGTTTACTAAAATTATATTGTTAGGGGCATGCCGGAGTATTCCTACAGCTTGAAATTTGTTTTTATCGGTTCATGGGAGTACCTCTCGTGCTGCACACGAGCTTCATAATGCCGTCTAACCAGACTAGCTTTTTAAATTTATTGAGCTTTACAAGCTGGCTCAACTAGACTGTCTCAATAGTTTTCTCGAGTCATTTGAAGTCTTTCTTCTTTTCAATTCGGGTCTAGCAAAGACAAGTTTAAAAATACCTCGGGTTGCCCCTCAATACAACTTGATATAATTACTTCTAATTTAACTGTTTTATTAGACTAGTGGAAACGTGTTAGAAGTTAGATTCCTTCAGATCCTCCCAAGACTGATCAGGATCCAAAGACTACCCTGACTATTAATACTCTCACTAAAACTCTTGTTAGTACTGCCTACTTTAAAATTTTAATAGATAAAGAAAACGGTTTAATTCAAAATAGAAGACGCTAATTGAGAAATAAACTCAGGCCACGCCAGGATAGTTCAGTTGATGTAAAGAGGCTAAGCTGCAAAATAATGTACGAAAGAAAAACTAGTGGATTTCTAATAAGACTTGTTTGTTACTATAGTAGGCAGGAAATCCTCTGATGCAGAGGATGTTGATGCAGAGCACTGTTTTTATAAAGTAGAAAGTCTACATCATCCTATTGGGAACAAACATGGTTGAAGTTTTGACCACAGGTAGGAACATTTACATCTGTTTCAATAACAAGTTGGCATTAAAATCAATCTACGTATTCATAACTGGAAATAACTCTAATTTAAAAATAGAAACACGCTTGATCTTTGCTCGCCACGACAACAGAGGCTAGTCTAGTGCATAGCAACAGGAAAGCTCTTACTGGATAAGCTAATATGTAAAAAATGATACTATAAATATAGTAGAAGTTGGAAACTGTAACAGTAGCATCGTCTGGAAGTGAGAAAGGTGTCAGAAAATTTATTTTAAAAATTACTTTGTATACCTAAATTAGGTGAGTGGATAATTCCAAAAATCCAAAATTCTGGCACGTTAATGCTAAATCTAACTTTATTATACCATGAGAATATTTTCCGTTTGTGTTGCTGGCAAAGATAATACATACACTGTAAAACAATGTTAATGGTTATAATCGAAAAAAACAATCTTTGAAGCTTTCAAATAACAAACTTTAATATTTTTACCTAAATACATTAATTCAGACTAAATGCAAGAATTAACAGATTTATTCAGGTACTTCTTTATTTAAACAATCAATAGCTGTATATGGAACAGATACGACGTGGGGTTTAACAAGGCAAATATCTTCTTTTCCAAACGGTTTTTCACATGGAAAACATGATGGTGGGGTAACTTCACATGCAATATCATAATATTCTTCACAGGTACAGTTTGTTTCAGAGTAACATGGTTTTCTTAAGTAAATCACTGGAGGTGTGTGAAGAAACATGTTTGCAAATTTACAAATTACGAGGAAAATCAACAAAGTTTCTAAAATTGTTTTTGACATGTCAAAAGATTAGAATTTTACTAACGAGTATTGTTTGTGGTACTATTGCAATATTGCCATAAAATGGAAATTTAATGACGTCGCAATTAGGAATGAGGTAAATAAAAACAGTAATTATCATAACTTACGTATATGATTTATTTCAAGAATATTTTAGTTGAACATTGTTTTTTACATTACATCAAATTAAATCCAATTTCACTAATTAAAAACAGTTCATTTTATTTCATTTTTATTGCAATAAAAACACAATAGAATGAATTTATTATTGATTAGGTAAGTAAATAAAGATCCCTGCTTTTAATTATCTGAAATGGACTGTACACATAGTATTTTAATTCTACGTTTTTTATTATTTTCATATTATTTTATTGGTTTTATGATTATTATTATTAATTCAATTTTTTTAATTGGTTTACATTTACGTACTATAATATGCGAACATACATGTTTTTCTTTTTTTAAACAAAAAGAAACGCTTTTTCTCATGGATACAATATAATTCCTAAAATTTATCTTCCAAATTCAATAATGCTTTTCTAACAACGTTTAGTACGCTATTTACAATTACAACATCTTCAAATTAATATTAAAAAACAGCAAAATACTTAGCTTTATTACGTTTAATTTAAATACCGTAGCAATAATAACATTCTAATTATAAAATTAACTTTCTAGAATTTTTTTGGTCTGTTTTTTTAATTCTGCTCTAATTACTTTTAATATTATATTTAAATATGGTATAATGCGTTTTAATATTTTTGAAAACTAAGGAAGACAAGTAATCGTTTTGCCTAGTTTATAAATCCTATTAAAACATCAAACCTCTTTAAATATTGCTCAAAATAAGAACTAAATTGTACATTTTTTTCTTTACGAAAGGAAAACTAAATACACACATTGAATTACTGCAGTTAGGTAACATTAAATAATACATTTATTGTCTATTGTCTATAGCAATTTAAATATTTTGAACCAATTCTGTTTAGTTCTGTAAGATAAATATTAAATATAATTATAGTATTTTTGTAATTATTGAATCGCAAGGGAAGGTTTGATTTTTATTTTGTACGTTTTAGAAGTTCTTCAAAACAATATCTTACAGAACGAAACAAATAATTAAAAAAATAAATTATAAAGTTTCATGTACAGTAGTTCGTGTGTAATTTTTTTTTGAAATTTAACTTAACAAATAATTATAATTAAAATAGTTTTATATTATTATATTTTAAGACGATTAAAATTGTTTTAAAATCGTCTGATTCCAAAATAATATTTATTATATTTGATTTAAGCCTATTTAATTATAATTTTGCAATTACTATGCCTTCATCCAATTATAATTCAAAAGAATCTTTCGACAATAGTGCAGTCTTTTCTTACTTAACGAGTGCACTTTATATAATTTTGCAGAATTTCTAGATACCATTATCCTCTTATAAAGTTATTCATTTCTAAAAGGTATTCTCTTAGGGAAAAATTATTATCCACCGAAATTATAAATCAAATGACTACAAAAAGTAAGATTGAAATTTGCAATTGCGATACTTTTTATTAATAAAATCCGTCATTAGATTTTAAGGAGTATACTTTTAGTACCTACGTTAGGTGATTTCTTGATTTTGCTGTTATCTTTTTTTGCAGTTCAAAAATCTTGTTTTGATGGGTTCTAGCTCTGTCTGGAGCAATGATGAGAAATCCTCCCAGTTTATTAACCATTTTCAGGATTTATAAACATTACTACATGTTATGTTTTGACATTTTATTGCTCCTTTATTCTTACGTACAGGATGGGCTGGTAAAAACAAGCTGTTATTCTAGTTTTGAAATTAGCAATGTTTAAAGCATAGAAAACAAGTTTGATATCTTTAAGGTTATGATGAAGAACAGAAATTGATAAACAATTATTTTGAAAACTAACTTTACAATATTGTTATGCCAAGGTACAAAAACGGAGTCTTAGCTATCTCAACCCTTTGAATAAATCTCAAACTTTCTACAGTCACCGAGTAGCGCTGCTTTACGGTAAATGTGTTGCATACTTGCTTTTGGAAATAAATTGTATTTTTGTGGCTTTTCTTGTCGAGCTGTATTTTTACAGGTTTGTTTAACTTGTATAATATCTTTACCTTACTCTTTCTTGTCCCACGTTCTTAATTAAAAAGCAGTCTCCAAGTTTCTCTTCAGACCGCCATAAATGCTGAAGGAAAGGGACGAGATTATTGCATTCAAATTTATTTATTAGTTAAATCATTTTTTTGGATAAGTCATTATTTCATTGAAAACGGTTTGGGCAGTTCTGCAAAGTCTTGTTTTTTTTATTTTCTTCCTACTACTAGGTTTTTTTTTGTCTGGTGTCATTATTCTGTAGATATTCCATCTTTTGGATGGCTTTCCAGGTGGTCTTTTACCTCTTGGTATAAACCGTTTTGTTTCTCATTCTGTCCACATATTCGTTTCAGGCTTTTTTCTACTTTTTTCCATTCTATGCCTGTCTTCCTGTGTTATTCTTCTTGGTATCTTCATCTCAGTAATTTTTAATTTTCACTTTCTTATTTATTTTTATGGTTTTGTTTAGTTTGCATATGTCATTTAACTAGAGATATGCAAATTTTATCGCTTGCTCTACTACATCTCTCTCAGTTTCTAATTTACATTTTGTAATTTCTCTTAATATTACCATTGCTTTAGTTTTTGTCGTTGGGATCTTTATATTATATCTTTTGTTAGGTTAAACTAATGTAATAGTCTCTGTAGATCATCTTCTGTACTGATTGCTAGTAGACCGTTAATGGCTTAACAGAGCATATTAATTTTGAAAATTCCTATTCCGTATCAATTGACTTCTTTTAGTAGTTGGATTACTTTGCTTAGGATGAGGTTAAATAAAAAGGGATTTAAAGAGTTTAATGCCTTTAGTTATTAAATTTATGTCTGCGTATTCTTGAGATGTGTTTATTTTGGTTTTTGCTTTTGTCATCTGTTGCTTCTATAATGCTTCCTGTTTTTCTTCGGGTAGGATATTTATTATACTTTCATTTCTCACTCCATCAAAAGGTCACATATATAAAAGGCTGTGTACTCGATAGATTTCTCAATGAGCTGTCTTAGAATGAAGATAGCACCGATCGTGTTTCTGCTATTTTTTTAATATTTTTTATAGATTATCTTTATGTACGGTTTTAGTGCAAAATTTAACAATGCTATTCCACAATAGTTTTCTCTATCTTTATGACTTCTCTTTTTATAGATATTCGTCTATCCTCTAGTAGTTTGCTAAATAGTTTGTGAAGCCATGCTATCAATGTTTTTCCGCCACATTTAATTAATTTGTTATGAATTGCATTGCTGGAGATTTCATTTATAATTACTCTTGCAGATTGGTCATATTTATCATTTGTGTTGTTGCTATGCTCGACTTTTATTCTTTGATCTTCACTGTGGTATAGATTAAGCAAATGCTTGGTTTATCCTTTAGTTTTTATGTTGTTGATTCTTACTGTTTCACACATCCTTTTCTTTATTCCGAAGCCCTCTCTATATATGCTTCGCGCACCATGTTCCATTTCGCTCACTCATTCTCAAAATTAAACGAAAATTAAAGGTGATAACACAGTTTTGAAAAAAGGGAAGAAAACAGGAAAAACTCGATCTTCAAAAGTGGACCGACCAAAATCACTGTTTTGAAAAGACATAATCTCTTTGGACACAATTAAAAGAAAACCAGGTGAAGAGAAATTGGAGAAAATAAAAATAGTGAAGACTGGTCAACATCATAATTATTAAAAATGTGGAATTTGGAACTTGTTTACTGGAAATTTATTAGTATCTAATGTTTGCAAATGTTATCTATTCAAATCAAATAAAATAATTCAGATACTAATTTTGGTTTTTCGTTTTCTTGTTTAATGTGCAGGCTAAGATAGCTATTCTTTGTTGCACAACATCATCTGTTGGAAGATTAGAAATTACTTCATCTCTATTTATCAACAAGAATTTTTTAAGCTTCCTATTAGTTATAGGCTTATTGGAAAATTTCCATTGTCAGGCAAATTATATAACCTTGTAAGCTTACATAATTAGGCTTTAGAAGAATGCCCAGTATTATTAATTATAGATATAATGAGTAGAATTATCCTTCTCATGTATATCGCAGTCAAATTTCTAAGAATGTGTTTATTGGGCAAAATATATTTTGCAAGTCCAGGAGCTTTCTATTCCGGTTTTAGAGTATAGAACATGTTTTGAATATCTGATAAGCAGATAAACCTGTTAATATTGAATCTCAAGCACCAAACTGCATTTATGGGTAAGATTCTGTCATAATGGGCAAAATTCGAAAAGATTGAAAATCTACTCTTTCTTATAGAAACTTATTTTCCAAATAGTTATTAACGATGTCCTTATGTTGTTGTCTTGATTGTTCATTAATGATTTTATCTAACTCAGCTCTGGTTTTAGTCATATTTATCATTGCACAATTATTTACATATCTCTTACTTTTCTTAAGTTGCATGTTTTGAAATTTTAGATTCACGAAGGTTACTTTTAATGATCTTATCAAATAGTAGCTTTCAAAAATTGTTTTCATTTGTGAATTTTGGCTTTCATTTATTTTGGATATTTCTTCTAATATATCTTGGTCAAATAGTACTCCTAAAATTTCTTTTTAATTCAATCTTTAAGGTTCTTCTATAGTCTCTTAAACTCCCTTAATGTAACAATATTTACGCTTGTAGGCCCGTTTATTGTTATAGTTAATCTGTTCTATCTCAGTTGTTTAATAAAATAAGTTTCTTACTTTTTCTAGTCTTACATTTTTTAAATTAAATAATAATTATTTTGCTGATAACAATTTTATGGGCGTAAATACAGCAGCTGTAAAGCAGAAAATAATTGTTGTGTTATAACACAAAACGTAAAGTATGCGGACTTGTAGTGTGATAATGAGGAAATAAGCAACCTGTACTTAATTCCTGCAAAGTTTGAAATTTAAAATATTTTTTTTATAATATAACTAAATATACACCAATATTAAGTAAGTAATACTACGCTGAATTCTGCAAACGGACCGTTTACGACCAACACGAGTTGCATGACGAGAACATTAGCATAGTTTATTTATAATAAAAACAGACCTGACTAGAAATACCTGTCTATGTTACAGTATAAACTAGTTTTAGTTTTTAACTTATTATTTCATTTTTTAATTGTGTGTTAAGGTTATTATTGTTGTAATTTTAATTATCTGTCAGTCTTTGCATTTTGTTTTATATAAAAATCTAATTAAGCCTTAATAAGTTTTCTGAGTCAGACTACCCAGTGGGGTGATGACGCATAGATTATGTTGCAATTTATAAACAATTTAGAATAATGGTGAATTTAAGTCTTGGTTACCTTTGTTACTTTTAAATTCTTAAACTTTGAGGGTAATGTTGTAACATTTAATTAGTAGATTAATTTATATCCGATTTTACTCTAACAATTAAAAATACTTTTTTTAATCATTAATTTAATTTTATGGTTAATATAAATAAACTGCTACTTAAAATGTAAATTATTAGACTGGGAGTAGCAGAAATCAAATCCAGGTCACCTGCTTTGTAAGAAAAAGTGTCTGTCATTACGTTATAGTGGATACTTTTTGAGTTGGCTCAATCTTCTTAACTGAAGAAATAGATTTTTTACTCTTCAGACTGAATTAAGATGATAAACTCCTATTTTACTTGTTTCTAAAACCTTTTCCAGACACAAAATATTTAAACAAGCTGAGTGCGTTCCAGTCAAAGCACTTTTCTTATGAAAACAAGTCTCTAACAAAGACAAAGGTCTATTTGAAAATTACCTACTATACTTCTCGTGTTAAGACAACTCGATTATTTTTAGAACCATTGTATTTACACCCTTAGCATTGTTATCACAAATCAACCAGATATTTATGACGCTTTTCCTCTAATAAAAAGGAAAGTCGAGCAGTAAAGTAACGTGTTTTATAATCTAAAAATTTTTATGCAGAATTTATTAGTTTGCCCAAAACAATCAATCGAGAAAAACTTTACAAGCTTCCCTTTTAGAAATGAACAGACCTAATCCTATGAATCTAGAGATCATTTTCAAATTGAATACAATATTTAATAGCGATTACAATTTTTCACAATCTCCTATATAATGCATCTAATCACTCACAAAAAATACTGAAGCAGAATTTCTCGTTATCCTTGTTTATAAGACATACTTGATGATATTGTGCATCCACAGCAGTCCTCTTCTTATTAATTTGTTTCTCGTATTTGCTCTTTGAAATTTCTAATAACGATAATCCTCTCTCTAATGTACAACCATTTTATCTCCTTTGCGAGAATGAACACACGTCAGTCTGACATTACAATGCAAATTATCATTTTTGGATTATATTTGCGAGAAATAATAAAAGCTATATAATTTATGACTTACTTTCGCGGTTATATTCTTAATGTTTTTCAGCGTGGTTCGGTAAACACAACATGGAGATTAATGGGATTTTAATGTAAGTTACATCAAAAGATTTGTTTACCTTAAAAATTTTGATGTATGGTATTTGTAATGCATTTACAACGATCTGATGAGTATAACATTATACATAATCAGACTGAATGTGTTTGTACATCATCTTTTTACTTAACGTTAATTCTATAGAAATTAATAATTTCAAGAAAGACTTAAATGTAAGGCAGGTCGCCTAATAATATCTTAGTTGTTAATCTTTATGTCTTTTTATTTAAGCCTATTTTAAAAAATTATATTTTCTTGCTAAATAGTTACAATAGTAAGAAATACTAGCAGTACAAAATGTTTTTCAAAAAATTTTCTTAACTTGGTATTTTTATTTAGTTGAAACTGTTGGTACGAGACAAAAAATCGTGTGGGATTATATTAGCTTTAGATACAATATGGAGAATGGTCATTGTTTTCGAAATAAAAAAATAAAAATATTTTTGAAAAACATCTTTTTCTACCACCCTGTTTTTGAATTATATATAATTTATACATAAAATGTAGGTTTTCATGTTTTATTTAGGGAATTTTTAATTTTTTTTAATAATTACACATAGAGAAAGAGAAAGAGAGAAATAGTCATTAAGCTGTGCATATAAATAGGAATATTTATTTTAAAGAGAATAATACAGAGTAAATATACTCTTTTGCAATTTTTCAAGCTTCTCGAAACAAAAACTTTTTACTTTGTAAGTAGTCGTTGCTGGAACGTCTTCACTTTCAATATCAAACAGACTAATTCTTAGCTGTCAAGATGGTCACAAATTCTGAAAACACAAGAAAATGCACTTATAACATTCAGTATAGATTTTTTAGATCATCTTAAATTAATATAAACAAATTTTATGTAATAGTGTAGATAATAAAATACAAAAGCATCCATATTTCACCTTCATAGTTGACCTGGCCATCGCCATCAAGGTCGGCTTCCTTGATCATGTCGTCAACTTCTTCTTCGGACAATCGCTCACCCAAACTGGTCATCACATGACGAAGTTCGTTTGACGAAATTAATCCATCGTTGTTCTTATCGAATACTCTGAAATGTTTTTAAATACTGTTAGAAATGATAGGCGAAAAGATTACAGAAGTATAAATTTGTAGACTACCTCTTATTTAAGGTTCTACACCTACGTCAGGTTTACTTGGCGCCCAACGTGAAGTGCGATTTTATGTTTTATAATATCATTTAATGTTAGGTAATTAAAATGCCCATTTCTCACGGGCTTTTAAATCAAAAGAATGTTCAAGGATGGTTCTCAAATGAAGGGAAAACGTTCCGACATTTTCTTTGAAGATGCCTATTTTAACCGTAATGGTAGAGGACAGCAAATGCAGTTTAAATTTTTCTTTAGTTTTGTATACATCATAAATAAGTTTTTATTGGTACTTGACACTTCTACATTTTTTACAAGCTAAGATGCAGAATAGACAGTTTTTGATAGACTATTAGCCTACAGTAAAAAGAAATATTATATCAGCTTAATAAAAGCAGAAGGCGTTAGGTAACTTACTTAATTGTTCTCTATCTTGAATATTGATGTGTAGTCGGTACTTAATGCATTGTAGAAGTATATGATTAACTGTCAGGGCTACATTAGAGTCTGTGCAAAGAGGCTGGTTACTGTTAGATAGCGGGAATTGAAATGTTAAATTAGTGTGGCCTGTTTTGATTCGCTGTAGTGTTACTTGCTCTCTTCTTAGCAGGTGACACGAGTAAGAAGACTTTTCTACAAGAGTAGGATATAATCCGATTGTCTGTACTGGTTGAGAAACGTTTAAACGATTCAACGCACGTTTCTTGTTGCATAAAACCGAGTTTCCATCCTCATACCACCATGAAACAAAGCGTTTAGCCATAACTCCACCTGGGTGACTAGCGGAATTTTGAATTATGGTTGTAATTCCAACTATCAAATGTTGACTGTTGTCATGAATTGAAGAAGACACTAAGTTAGCAGAAGAGTTTAATCAACCTCTGTGGCATTGGGGAATTGATCGCTATATAGAAGATCAAAATCGGCGAACAGAGAAGATCATATTGAGAAACGTATATAACTGAGAAAGCATCAAATTCAGAAAAGAAATGAGTTGACGAGACTGATCTTATTATATTCATATCAAGGTCATCAGTAGTCCAGTTTGGTAGTGGTAAGTAAAGAGGGCATACTATTATCTTCAAAGGAAACTTTAATCTGACCACTACTGCTTGAAGATTCGCATCTCATAATTACAATGTTTGTTGGTTTCCAGAGATTCTTAATAAAGATTGCTACTCCTCTGTGGGCTTTGACTCCCCCTTAGTAATATTTCCAAAAGACTTCGTTACCTTTAAAGTGTGGACAGGTTTCGTTTCAGAAAATTCGATTTCCTGAATATACATTCAAGAAGGTAAAGGTTAATATTAGGTAACTTACTGAAGAAATTGTTGCAGTTTCACTGAAAAATTGAGAACCTTAGTAGTCACTGCAAAAGAGAAAAGTATCTAAAGTATCCAAGCAATAATCTAGAATTCTGAAATCAGATTAAAGGACTCTAATAGTTATGTTGTGCATTGAGCAAGCTTACGAAATCTACTTTTACGCGAACTTTTTCCTTTCTTGACTAATTTCTCTTAGAATTATTCCATCGATAGACTCTAGGTTTGACTCTTTAGATTATGGATTAAACTAACAGATAAAAAGGAGAGTAACTGAGTTTTATTTATTTATTGGAAGAAATGTCGGTCTCCATTTCTGAAAATGACTGATGTAAATGGCATCTTGTAGTTAGTAGATGGGCCAGGAAAATTAGTGTTTGTTTTATTATTCTCTTTGTGCATTGGGGGTAGAGAAGAGAGTGTAGCTGACAAACCTTGAATACTTATATTGTTTGTGTTCCGTTTCTTTCACGTATCTGAGTAAAACTTTTCTTCAGAGACTATTGTCGCCATAGCAAGTGACTACATGACAGATTTTTCAAGTCTCTCTAGAAACACGTCATTGAAGATTTAACCATATTTATGATAGTTTAAGAAAATCTTGACACCAGCATGTTAATAATATCACAACTTGTGAGTATGACTAATGAAACTCTAGGAGTCTTTGATTCGTTTTTGCTTCCAGATAACCAATTCTTTATTTCACTTGTATTTCTTTAATTTCTTTTCAAAATTCTCAATTACTTCTTCAAGTATACAATTATAAGGAGATTTCAGTGATAAACCACACTCTTGACTACATTTAAAATTCAATAAGATGTAACTTTAACCAGATATTGAGCAATCAGCTAAAGCTTACTGCTCAATGTCTCTTCTTTTTCACTTGGAATAATGGCTTAAGCTTTCATCTCTGTGGAATTAAGGTGAGTTTTGTATCCACCATTAAGAAATTATTATTAAAAGTATTCATTTCTAATCTCACATTCAGAAAGAAGTCGACTATTACAGAGTCGACATATTATAAACCATAGAGAAATGACTGAAAGATAAGGAGGCCACCGTTAAAGACGTATTAACATACGGTCTTTAATCTTTCGGCACAGTTACAGATAACCCATTAGAACTCGCATTTTTTATCGAGATCTCTAGAACTGCTGCATATTTAAAAACTTGCCACCTTGTATAGGATGCAGCCTTGATCAGGGAGAGGCATTAAGCATCACCTGATCTCAGGCCATAAGCAGAAATAGAAAACAAAAGAGAAAAGCGTACACAGAAAAAGAAGTCCAAAGAAAAACAAGAAAGAGGAAAAAAAAGCAGAAGTAGAACTAAGAAGTAGAAGATTGCTAAGCCATTTGATCTACTGCGTAGACCAACCTTGAGGGGAAAATGTTTTATTTATATATTTT
This sequence comes from Ignelater luminosus, assembly GCA_011009095.1. Lineage (NCBI taxonomy): Eukaryota > Metazoa > Arthropoda > Insecta > Coleoptera > Elateridae > Ignelater > Ignelater luminosus. The sequence continues at coordinate 95,946 of VTPC01000619.1, read as the reverse complement.
TACGTAAATAATAATCCAAATTGGTTTACTACTATATGACAAATGAAAAAAATTGAAATAATTTCTTTACAATTTATACTAACCTGAGTTAATTGCATAAGCTACTCGGTTTTTTTTATTTGATTGCATAGTACCTACTGTATGATTTCTGAGTAAATTGTCTCATCTCTGTCATTATTCATGTTCGAAGAAATTTTATTTTATTAAAATTTGGTTTTATAATAAACACCACAAGCAAAAAGGAGATAATAAATTTTTATTGCCAAAAACTTTAGTACTTAGTCACACTTTTGCGCTCGAGGGCATGCTGGTGGGTACTCATCGTTGCATGTTGTAAGCTGTTCGTTTGGTGTATGTGTTGGTGCCCTGAAGTTATATGGTTGTAAAGAAGTAAAGTATTCTTTTATTTGATTCATTTATGTTTCATACAAGAACATAAACACAGATGAACTTCAGTTCTATTTTTTCTCTTGTAGATTCTGTACTTGGTAGTGGTTAAAAAATATCTCAACCTCAGACGCTATTAAAAGCAGCAGACCCATCTATACTATGATTGCTCCTCTACTAGACTAGGCAAAGCGTGACTTATGTCGGAGCAAATCAAAGCAATCGCTTGTTTATCTCTAACAGAACCCAAATAAGGCGTACTATAATGCAGAATACTTGTTCATAGCAAGAAATTTGTCTCAGTTTATGGCTGTAGGTCTTTTTCCAACTAATGTTCACATGGACTCATTAAATACCTAAGGCAACTTGGAAGATGCTTTAATTTGTCGTAAGGCAAAATGGCATAAAATTTGTGGTTTCAAATACAGAAACACAAAACTCAAAGAGGTTCAGCTGGAACTACGCAAAGTAGTGCAAGTGTAGAACCGCGCCGATAAACACCATGTTGAATGTTTTTTGTGTAAAGATGACTTGAGCGTGATATGTGAATTTTTAAATAGTTCTGGTTGACACAGCATTCTGGCAATATCTGAACTCTCGACAGAGGCAGCGGGAAAGCCTTGTTTTAAAGTCACAGTTTTTTGCAAAGTCACAAACATCATCCAAAGCATGGATAACCAAAAATGCTAGTTGAACACTGAGACTATTGCCGGCTTTTGTTTGGTTTACTAAAAAAACAAATTATATTTCGTTGAGAAGATCTTTGAAAAGCAGCCTTGGTTTGTTGTAATGATGACAGACTGTCTATGTCAAAAATCTTAAACAATTATTTCTGTCGTTTCCATCATTTATGCTGAGTTTGGAAGCGGCAACTTTATAGTACGTCCCTTTTCAGCACTCGCAGTAAATCAGATGCATGAGCAGCATAATTTACTTATTAAGGATGAAGGTGTTGCTATTGACTGATGCAAGATCCTTCATCATTCCGTTAGTGGACGATGGGAGGGCTCAAGCTAGCTAGATTGCTAGCAATAGACACTGGGAACTTGCACCACGCAGAGTATGCATCTTCCCAAAAAGAAATTCAAGAAAGTTTTGAATTCGGCAACTCATTGAGAAGAATTTATCTAAGTGTTAACAGCTGATTAAGTAGTAATTGATCAATACGATATGGATATTTACTGCTTTGTCAAGACAAGAAGTTTAGAAGTTTATACAAGCGCTTTCGATCTCATTAAAAGGACCAACACCCGGATACAAAGAAAAAGTGCAACCCAACAGCAGCCCTTATAAGTCTGAAGTCAGGTGTCAGTCTATCGTCAGCACCAGCTTGGATTGTTCTTTTTCAAAGCGAAGACCAGGTGTGTCATCCTTGCTTATAAATGAAAGGCAAATTAAAGTGCTGTGAAAAAACAATTTTTTCAGTACCGCTCCCTAAGTAAGTGACAGAATTATTCACGACAGAGCTACACTTATCCATTGTATTACCTCTTGCAACGCTGAAACTTTCAAAAATTATGGTATGATGAGTTTGAAACCAAGTACTAGGCAGGTAAAAAAACGTTCGGGAATACGATCACTTTTGATTTGCATCACCGATTCTGATGTAGTTTTCAGTGGTTTTTTTACGCTAAAGTTGTGAATTCTCTTCGTTGGTGGTGGCAAGCAAAAGATACCTGCTAATGTATTAAATTGCAACAGTTCTTGGTAACAAGAAAGTCTCCTTAGATTTTGTAGTTTTAAAAACTGAGATCAAGTCCTCTTTTGTTGGAAAAACTTTTTCTTTTAAGGAGTGAAAATGATGTTTTGATACAGATTTATTCCTGGCGATTTTGAAATCCTCGAAGCCTTTATCTAAAGCAACAATTAATGGGCTTGAGGGTTTGTCGTAGAGGTTTTTGGATAAAGAAAGTAATTTCAATACAACAGACAAAGTAGAAAAAGAGTTTTTCACATCAAAAAATAAGACTTTGTAATCACTATCGGCTACATCTGGGGCTTAAAGTCCAATTTTTACCTTTATGAAATGACGTCATTACCTGGTAACTCTACATTTAGCTTAGATTAAAACAGAAACAAACTTGATAATCCTGAAAGTAATTTAAATACGTAAAAGCGCTGTTTGTATTTCTGATATAATTAAAGGCAAAACGAGAAGAACCTTTGTTAGTATCATCCCGAAAGGGTAGAAATTCAACTGTACCAAGCTTATGTGCATTATTGAATTTCGTCTGTTAAAGGCGGAGGATGAATTTTCAAAAAGGACTAGTCTGGTCGGCATTGTTTCAAATATAGAAAGCCTGCTGTAGTAACTGTGTAACACAGGGTACGACACATCGCGATGTTTCTGCAGAGCTTCCAATGTCCACTATTGTGCAGCCATTTTTCTTTTCCAGCCTTGTAGATGACTGATCGATGATGTTCAGAACGGCATACAGTATTTTTTTCCGCTCTTTGCTTAAAAGATTATGACCACTGTATATTTTCGTAATTTGTCTTTGTTTACTTTCTCTGCTTTAATATCGTTAGAATGTATTATTAGCCATAAAATAGTTTCAATTGGATACATATATTTCTAGGAACCCACCGGTGTAAACTAGAAGTTTAAATGCATAAAACAAATTCACGGTGTACGAAACATATTTAACTCTCTTCTAAGCCTTATAAAGCTACTTAATTCTTACTAAGTTACTCCAAATTTGAGATTCTGTGCACGACGGCAGTTTGAAAAATCGACGCCATCTTGTATTTTTGTCCTATTTTCAAAAACATAGCGTATCGCACTATTTAATTGGTATTATAGCCATGCAAGCCAAGTCTTATCACCAAATGCAGTATTCTTATAGTAGATCTAGATTATTCTGCTCGAGCTCGTACTTATAAATTTGCTTTCGATTTGCTAGTATGTAGACTTACGGTCGTGGGGTTCCATACGTTGTCGGTACAATAAAGTATAATTTTTGTAGCTTGCAAGCCTTTGGACGGATTTTCAATACCTGCTTGTTTCTTAATAATAATCAAGTCACGCTAGAAACTAAATTGCAATGTAGAAGGTTGGTCTCTCAAAGCATAGCGAGTCACGTAAATCAGCTTCAAGTCAATACGAGTACGAGTACGAGTACCAGCACGACTAATCTGGCCCCACCTTTACACGTACCGCCTTCACTGTATTAGGAAATCATTGAATTATGTACAAAATTTGCAAATTTGTTAGTTTTAAAATTAATAGTTACAAATTAAATTCTTAAATTTGTTGATTATCCTATAAAGCAAATTTAACAGTATTGAACATTTATTACAGCAACAAAATCTGACCATCATGAATGTCTACTGGAAGGGATAATAGAATAACAACCTTTAAGCTCAATTTTAAGTACGAATCAAGCCTTAATGAATTATTATAACAAACAGTTAGCAATTATCGTATATTTCTGACTGATTTTATCAACATTCGATGTTGGTAAGGAATTAATCAATACAAAAACAAATCCATCTAGTTATGATTACAAAGATAAACTTTTGACAGGTCTATTAAGTAGTTTTTGATTAAACTTTCAATTAATTAGAAACTTTTACAGAAATTGTTCTAGAAATTAAAGAGGGAGTTACACAAAAAGAAATAATAAACATACCTAAATGCTTCCCTGAGTTCCTCCTCGCAGTCGGCTTCCTTGAGCTTCTTCGACATCATTTGTAAAAACTCGTTGAACTCGATGGTGCCGTTCCCATCTTGGTCCACTTCGTTCACCATATCACGCAGCTCTGTCTCTGTCACACACGATTACACACAATGTTATGTTGGTTCTGGTGCTTGCAGTTGTTAGAGCACACTAATATACAACAACATAAATTTATTATTACGACATTTATGTTAAAACAAAAATTCAGAAATTCTGAAGAAATCTTGATTAGCTTATAATGAATTATGGTAAATGTTTGTTACCTGTTGGACGCTGACCTAACGAACGCATCACAACACCAAGCTCTGCCATTGTGATGGTACCATCTTCATCTTTATCGAATAACATGAACGCTTCTTTAAACTCTGAAAACAAAGATTCAAATTTAGTTTATTTTTATTTGCTGTTTAAATGTCCATTTTACCTGCAACCTGATCCTCGGATAGGCCATATTCCGTCTGGAATGAGAAATGAAAAAACAATTAACTTGGAGAATGCAATGCAATGAATACTATAGAACACTTCAATATTTATTTGTATTATTATAGTTATCAACGTCCTAGAATTATAATCGGCAGATTCAGCTAAGCGCGTTTTAATAAATGCGTTCATTGTCAGTAAAATAACCATAATAGCGTTAGAAACGGTTGGATTATTATTATTTAATGTGTGCATTACATTTACATAATTATGATTCCCGCATAATTATAATAGCTGGAAATTTATCAGCTAGGTAAGCGTTTTGATGATAACCGTGAATCCGTATTGCTGCAGACAAAAGCAAAAATTTACGTAATTGTCTGCTGCTTAAAAACTACTAATAATGCAGACAATTTAATGTTTTTATCATTTTATATGATAGTGAGACGTTAAAAAGCTAATAATAATAATAATAATAAAGTGCACATAAAAAATCTTATTCATTTATTCCTAAAAAGCAAATCAAATCTTCATTTGTGTCCTTTTGTTTTATTTTTATTTGCATTCTAAATTAACATTTATTTGTAATCGGCTTATTTCTTTGTTGAAAACTATTTTAATTCTAGTTGGTACATTATTAGGTTTCTTAAGAGACTACCTTAGAATTTATATTCACAAATCCTTTTATTTTTCACTTAATGGTCCTATAAGTATTTACAATTTTCTACGGTTTAGCCATACTTACATTAGTTTAAGGTATTAGTCTCCTATGAAATTGTTAGGAAAATTCAGTAATTAGCGAACTTTTCCTTGATGAGTTATTTTTGATGTAAATAACAATATATCGTTTTATTACTTTCAATCTTTTCTTTTGTAAATATGTTATTCCTTTTTAGAAATTAAGTTCGACGTCTTTCTATAACATAAAAGCCTCTTGGTTTAATGTTCCTTGACATTGTTTAAATTTATGCCTTGGGGACATTAAACTTCTCTAGAGTTCTTTTATAAAAATGTTTTCTTAATATTAAATTAGAGATGTATTATGAATTAATATAGAATGAAATTACCTCTGAATTTATATTCTTCAGACTTCATTTTTCGATTCAGAAAATTTTATACCCTTATCTTTTGGTTTTATTACCCTTAATACTATAAATCTGTCACCTTGTCTAGCATAGACAAGATTTATGTTTCCTATTTGTGTATCATTCAAACCTGTGGTTTGACCTTGGCTAACATCTTGCCCCCTGACCTAGATACGAAGATCAACTCTAAGGTCTTCTATTCGAGACTAAGTCACTAACATTCTACTACAACTGGTGCCCTCTCAATATTGAAACCCCTAAGATTACCGTATTATTATTATCGTTTATCGCTTGCTCTAAGCTCTCTTAGCTTACGACCCGTCTTCGACTGCATAATGGCTGGCATTACGGTGGTATATCGATTTTATATATGATTACACTAGCGATGGATCACTAATCCCAGTTTTATCCGTAATAAAATGTATAAAAAGCCAAAGATTTAAGCATCTAAATAGAAGCACCAAATTTAGCATAATAAAATTTTGTTCCCATTAGCAAAGTAATGTTCGCCATAGTTGCTTTAGCGGCATTTCGAAATTAAGTGCTATGTCACCGAAGGAAGAAGGGAGTAGAATCCTTCTAAAAATGATGATGGATTTTGCATTAGAGTTTTAGACGAGTATTAAAATTAAATAATTCTTCGTCGAGTCATGAAGCTAGATGAAGAACTTCAGTATTTCCCTGTGAAGCTCCACGATATACGTTTTAAAGACAACTAACAAATTATCACAACAGAAACAAATTAAAATTGCTTGTGATTTATCTGAATGTTTGTATACCAAACGGAAATTAAGCGTTGCAGATTCAGGTGAAAGGTGGATCTGTGATATTGAAAACTATTGATAACTTATAGATTCTGTTCTGCTCAGACGTTCTAATTCTTCTGTCAAAAATCTTTGGAAAAATTTACAATTTCCATTAAAATCTAAAAATCTTGCCCATGTGCTAGTCCATCATTTTATATAGATTCTAGCTGTGTTTATGGAGCTCTACCGATTTGTCTTTGCACTGGACTTTAGCAATGTTCTCTTAATACTCCACGAGGCTAACCAAACTGTGGTAAAGTCAGTAGGCAACCGTGTTGTTCTATTCCATCACCGAATTATGAAGACTCCAATTACCGCAATTTAGAAGTAATGTACGCTCCTTATGCTGTAACATTATGCAGAATGCTTTGTGTGCAACATGTTGCTCGTAAAAACTCAGTTTTTCTCCTCATGCTATAACTTTTACAGCGTCATGTACTGCTTCACATGGAGCTTATAGTTGCCCCTATGTAACTCTCTTTCTTAGTTCATATGTTGCTCCAAAGTAACAAGTGCAAGTTCTGAATGTACGCACCCTACCAAAAACGTCTTTTTATATTTGCTAGAAAATGTCTTCTTGTTTTACTCTTCAAATGGTTTGACAAAGGAATAAACACCAGATTCAGAGTAGTCTAATTCAAGATTGCAGAGGCAAAAGATGAACTAAGGTTACACTCTTGAAATAGTCATCTGCAGCAGGTATACATCTAAAAGACTAAAGCATGCGAGAAAATTTTTTGTTTAAAAAGCACGACACAGTCTCTCAGGCAAAGGTCTTTGCATTTTTTAATGAAAAAATAAAACTAAAATTGATATTTCTCCAATGGTACGAAGTTTTCTGGAAAAATCTCTGCAAACAGTTAAGAAAAACACAAATACAATTTAGTAAATGATTTTATTGTTTTCAGAAATATTCACTTTTAGCATCAATACACTTTTACATACGCTCAAACCAATCTTCGAAGCATTTTTTTCTAATCTGGAACTGGTACCTCAGAAACAGTTGCCATTAATATCACTTTTTCACTGATTAAAAAGTCTACAGTTTGTGAAGCTGTGTGGGCACGTGCATTGTTATGGTGAAGAAGCATGCACCACTTGGATTGTTTTTTCTGATTTCATCGATGACTTTCGGCAAACAAATTGTTGTCTACCAATCAGTGTTCACAGTTTTTTGATTCTCTAAAGCTATAGTTGCCACATGTCCAGGAATACGAAAGACACAAGCCATCATTTTCCGGGTCGTTCGAGTAGATCCAACATTCGTCATCAGTAACAATGTCGTACCCTAAATTTGGATGACCTCGGTTGAACTTCTTTAGCATTTCTTTGCACCAATTCAGACGATTCTTCTTTTAAGTTTCACTCAAATTATGTGGAATCTAGGGACTGCAAAGCTTCCTACGTTTAAATGATCGTGTAAAATCGTGTGTATTGCTTTCATGTCATACCCAAGGTGACCCCTATTTTACGGTATGCTTAATTATCTCACGCACAGCATCAATACTAATGACAACAACAGACGTGGATAGACGACCTTCATGAAATTCATCACTGAGAAGAGAACGTCCACGCTGGAACTCAGTAAACCAATTATAAACAGTTGTATTCGGTGGAGCTTCCTTGCCAAAACCCGTATTAAACCGTTTGATGCATTGTTTGGGTGTTAAATAGCTTCAAAAATCCTAAAAAATTATTGCTCGGAAATGTTCACACGAGAGTTCCATTTTTCACAAAATTAATTTTTTCAAAGCGCTATGTAAACAGAACTGGTTAGCTGTTAACTGAATTATAGGTTAGAAGTGACAAGCTTTTCGAATTTGACAAAGTACTCGATTGCAAAAACTTTTCCAAAAAGCCTTGTAAGACGGCAATTAAGAGCAATCTGCCCAGCCAGAACAAAGAATTCTTTTGTTTAGTAGTGTTTTGGATTGGCTTGCTATGACATAAGAAGTCAATCTCATCTGTCGATCGTAGTGGCAACAAGAAGGCGAATGAACTTGCTAAACTAAAGTCAGGTTTAAGAAAAAGCTCAGGTAAACAACAATCGCACTGCTGCTTCACATTTGCATTGTGATTGGCTGCCAAGCATCATAAACATTAGTGTCATCTTTATTGTTTGAACACCTCAAGGCCAATTATCACTATGTCCAGAAAGTAAGTTCATTTTTACTGGTAAAATAAAACAAATGTATATTAGGAAAAATAATTTATTGCAAAAGAATCTGTAGACTTAAAACTATTAGTCAACATAGCTACCACCATTCTGTAAGCATTTATCGTAGCGTGGCACTAATTTTTGTATTCCTTCGTCATAAAACGTTGACGCCTGTGACTGTAACCAAGTTGCAACATGTTCTTTAATCTCATCGTCGTCATTGAATTTCTTGCCAGCGAGGTTTGATTTTAGGCTTAAAAAGAGGAAGAAGTCGCTGGGAACAAGGTGCGGACTATACGGTGGGTGGTCAAATTGTTCCCATCCAAATTGAGTCAAAAGTTGCTGTGTAAGGTTTGCAGTGTGGGGGCGAGCATTGTCATGAATCAACAAAATGCCGCTAGTGAGCTTTCCACGGCGCTTATTCTAAATTGCACGACGCAGTTTCCTTAGAGCATCACAGTAAGCAATAGCGGTAATTGTTTCGCCCCGTGATAGAAAGTCCACTAAAAGAACACCACATCTGTCCCAAAACACTGTGCACATGATTTTCCGGGTTGTCAAATTCGGCTTCGATGTTGTCTTTGCTGGTGATGATGTGTGCCTCTATTCCATAGATTGCCGTTTTGTCTCATGTGTCTCATAGGCTACCCAAGTCTCGTCCCCAGTCACTATACTGTTAAGGAAATGGTCCCCGTCATTGTGATAACGAGTCAAAAATTCAAGAGCAGCACCTAGGCGTTTTTTCTTGTGATCCTCGGTAAGAGTTTTCGGTACCAAGCGTGCACAAAGCTTTCGATATCCCAGTTTGTCATGAACAATTTCATGAAGAAGGGATCGTGAAATTAGGGGAAATTCCATAGAAAGAAGAGAAATCGTAAACTTACGGTTTCCTCTAATTTTTTCATTCACTGCATGAACAAGTTCATCATTAACCAATGATGGACGTCCACTTCTTCCTTCATCGTGCACGTTTACACGGCCATTGTTGAATTTTTTTACCCATCTCACAACCATAGAATAACTCATTACATTCTGTCCATACACCTTAGAGAGCTGTTGATGAATGTCCACTGGTTTCAAATTTTTCGCATTGAGAAACCGAATCACTGATCTAATCTCGCAATCGGCGGAATTTTCAATTACCTTCGCCATTATAAACAAGCACTGTGACACGATAACAGCAGATAACTAACTCAAAATGGCGTCAATCGCTTAGTAACGATACAAGGTCAACTGCGATCGCATCGCTGCAACGGCGGGAAATAGAAAATGAACTTACTTTCTGGACATAGTTATATATTGTGTTTTATTATCTTCTTACAGACTCCTCGGACTTTGCTTTTGAAATGCAAAAACTCGATCTGATAACCTGCCGTTTAAAATCGGCGCTTATAAGGCCTTACCAGCAAAGTGGCCTCGTGCCCAATGCAGCAGCTGTTTGTTCACGTACATTTGTTTACCTACTCTTTCTCTTTGAAATGAATGTCCTGTCTGAGACCTGAACGCTATTTCAGGATTTCGAGACAGCAGATCATGTCATTAGGCTAGAAATATATAATAGAGTTTAACATGGTTAAGCTAGACTGGCTGATAAGAAAAAACCGAAGGGTTCTACATCTCCTAATAGATATCGTAATGAGATATAGCACCAACAAAAAAGTTAGGAGCTCTCAGTTGAGCTACTAAATATATCTATTTTCATAAAAGAATCTGGCAGGTTTGAACTGAGAGGAAAGAAAGACATACTATCGTAAATATAAGGAATTTATAACTCTGCGTATACTCCTCAAGTATCAGAAATTAGAGTTAATAATATGTGCAATGAATGTCTCTACGCAAAAAGGTTTAATTTTTTGTGCCTTCTAATGGCGTATGCAGTAATGTCCTACATTGTGTTTACTTGCCCAAACTAAATATTAGAGGAACTAAACTTATCGCTGAGTATGGGCTAAACGAAAATAATAAAGAGAGGTGGTGGAAATCGTTAATATGGATAAACAGTATCTTTAGAGGATTTTGCGCATTCAGAGTTCTTATTTGCTTCTCATTCTTTCTTCGGCCACTTCTATAGTGTAGATAGATATTTCTTCTGCAAACTGTGTGCTGTACTTGTGCTTGTACTACCAAAACACTTTTGTCATCTTTGTGTTTAACTCAGTCTCTTAATCAAGCTAAGTTAGTGATTTCCTACAGCCGGTTATCGTTTAATATTTTATCTTCTTATTCTACCAATTCTTGCTTGAAGATACTCTTTGTGAAACCAAAACTTTAGAGAAATTATATGACAACTCTTCATAATATAATATTGGTATATAGATTCTTTTATTGCAGAGCTGAAATAGTTATTTCCATTATATTAGGACCAAAAAGGCTCACGTGTACCTGTTTATTGTTGAACAGCGTTAACTTCATGGTTAAAAGTTCTTTTTCTTTTAGAATCTTTTGAAATTAACCATCGAGCTAGAAGAGCAAACGGGTCATCAAGTACATTGTTTTTACCTCTCTGTCAAATCAAATATTCACATAATGTCTGCATAATTAGAACACTCGTACAGCTAAGTTGTTCTAAAAAGTGATTTTATCTACTTTATAAGGTCTGCGATTTTGGACACTGGATGATTAGTGTACTAAAAAAAGTTGAACAAGAAAATACTAAAAATGTTACACGTCGTATTCCAAATAAAGGATTTAATGTCATCAAGTGAGCCAAATAGATGAAAACAACATAGTTACACATTGCCAAAATAGCACTAGTTACTACTAAAACGAAAATACTTGTTATTGTACCTACTTAATGTTTAAGCATAGAAAACTAAAGAGTTTTGTTTATGTAGTTGTGGAAAATGGCAAAAAAGTCTTTTCTTGTTTTTCTTCTTTTTGAAGATTTATGCTTAGTACTGTTTAACTACTCATTCTAGTCATGTATATAAATAACAAAATACCATTCCTCGCAGAAATGTTTATATTATTTATACTGAATAAATTATTAAAATACACAAAACATCTTAATAACTTGAAGACCGACATTTTTAATTCAAATAAATATTTCATTTTACGCATATTTACAACAGCAATCATTAAAAATATTTTTATCAAAATAAAAATAGTTTACGAACCAGAAGAGTTTAATTTTGGAATTTTATTCTGTCGCCTAATGCTTTGACTGTACCAATTATTTTTAAATAGACCCGTCGATTGTCATTGTTCCAACTTGAACTTGGCCTTAAAGACGTGCCCATTGTTTTACAATAAACGTTTAAGACTTATACATTTTGTGATTTAATTAACCATAAATAAGACATAAAGCAAAAACCACAACTTACAGAAGATTGAATAATTTCTGTATCACTTTGAAGCCTGCGCAGTCGATTATATTCCTCTCCATACCGTCCGTCAGTCTTACTGTCAGTCATTTCCGTTTAGTACGTACACACAAATAAGATCACAGCATCTACTTTGATGAATATTGTTTTATTTTTGTTTTTTTAGCAATAATTAAAATTAATATTTAGCATTTTAATATTCATTATAATATTGCGACTGTTTTCTTGGCACAATCCGGAACAAAACTAATAGGTCCGAGGTTTAGTTTATCTAACATGTTCTTTATTTACGAAGTTGGCACAGTTAGAAGGTAAAATAGCAAATTACTTTTGACATTAAAGACGAAAAAATGTTTGTTAGTATAAAACAATCTTAGTTATGCGCTTCATTTTAAATATAAAAGTTTTTGTAGTCTAAAAATCTGCGTTCAAAAGAGAAGTCATTCAGCACGAAAAAGTAGAACGAAAATTGTTAAAAAGGTAATTATTCTTTTGGACAAGGGAATATATTTTTCAAACCTACATTTCAGTGAAATATTTTTGAGTTGTTAATTGGAAATCGTATTTTATGTAAATGTATGTAAAACGAAATTTAAAGGGAAAAATGTAAAAATAAAAACATTTTTGTACTTTTGTTTTCAGGAATCCAGTCCACGATTTCATATCTGTCAAATTTCGGAGAATAGGCAACACATATTACATTTTTTAATGTTCTGATTACGAACAAAATTTAAATATAGCTGATTAATCGAATCACGTAATTAAAAAGGACGAAAAATATTTGTTTTTAAATAAGCTTCAATGCAGAGTTTAAAAGAAGAATGATAAAGTAATAGAGTTGACATTTTTGAAATAAAATAAAATGTTAAGAAACAAATTGGTAAGTCCACCATCTGTTTGTTAATTTAAAAATTGTTCATCTTTCATACGATCGATTGCAACACATTGCAACTTAATTCTGAATTCATTATCTAACCTCCTTCAGTAATCACAGCTGCAAAAATCGATAAAAAATTGATTTATGGAGTATTAAATTCTGTTTGATGACGAAGTAGTTTAGTTCACATTGTAGTGCTTGTGGTCTTTGATATCCAAATTTACAAGAACTAGTTAAGAGATGAACAACACAAACTGTGCTAGATATAAATCGAAGAACAGAGATAAGTTAAACGCTAAATTTTGGGAAAAAGAACTTATTCATCTGGCCCTTAGGATGCCATGTTCAAGAATTGTTGCAGTTTCAGTACAACTAGGTTTATTGGACTGCGTTATTCACTTTTGTTTTAATTAACTTATGTATATTTTATTTTCAGACATGGAATGCAGTTATGTGAGAAAAGCTGAACAAAGACCAAAAATGACTTAAGCTATGAGCGGTAAATGTTAGTAACAAATACATGTAATAGTTTGTATGCTAAACCTCTACTGCGTAAAACTCCAACCTACATACAATTTAATACTTTAAATTCAAGAAGCTAGCGAGAAAGGGCTACCACTCCCAAAGGAGTTATACCTAAAACTTTCAAGAAACAAACGAGTGAAGCTCTTCTAAGTCTCTTGTAAATTTCTAATTGTGTCATATCCAAATAATAGAAATGATTACCAGTCTTTTGAATATCTTGGAATGAATCAACAAGTTCATTATTATTAATGACTTTGTCTTTTAGGTATTCAGCTGCGACCAAGATTGATCAAGGATTCGTAAATGTATATAGGAAGTAGTTATCAAATGATTTGCGACACAACCAAAACAAACTAAAGTAAATATGGATACTGCCATATTCTGCGCACTGATTAAAAAATTGAATCTTCCTGTTCTTCAGAATTGTACAACAATATATCTCGATCTTTAACTATGAATATTACAAAGTAGCAAAAGAGCAGACTGAGATGACAACAATTTTCTTTGATGACATTACTTTATCACCTTTTTAAAGACTATCTGTTCTTGTTCATAAACTTAATATTGTGATAATTTCTCAAATATATTCCCCGACAGCTTCCACAGTCCTACCTAAAGCAAAAATGATGATTTCAATAATAACTTTGCTAGTAAAGATCAGCAAGGTACAGCACAAAAGAAGTAAGTAAGACTCTTTAGGAACTTTTGGAAGGACACAGACATATTCTATTCAGTTTCTAAAGAACTCGTGAATGTCAATTTGATGAAGTAATGACATACTTTGCTTGTAAATTATTGTAAAAATGAATGTAATTATAATAAATTGTTAACTGGTTTAGACATCTTTAAAGATCTGTTTGTATTTTAACGCAAGAATATAAGCTGAAGTTGTGAATGTTGGCATCTGCAATTAACCAATTTTACACTATAAGAGTTTGCACTAGGTTTGATGTAAATTAATGTTCATCAGAACACTTGGATATTGGCTACCATTTTATAAATACTGAGTGATTCTTGTTGAAGATAGATAAATGTGTGTTCTCGCTAAGAATAACTCTGTCAATTCATATGTAATCTGCTTTACTTTTCAATCTATTCTATAACTTTGTTTCAATAATTCTTTGTAACATGTTGCTTGGTCATAGCTTTTGTACTCATTGTTAAACAATCTGTTCAAATTGATTGTCGCCTTTGTAGGTTGAGTTATCGTATAAGAATACATCAAAATAAAGTTTGCTTACAAAAGGTCTTCCATGACTGTGAACTAGTAGACTAAATACAAATTTTGCAATTTCTTAAAAGTCTTTCTTTCAATTTTATGAACCATTTGGTCGACCCTAAGCGAACAGTATAGTACTGTGCAAATTAATCAGGACAGAGAAGAAAATGTATTTATTTATTTTATATGTTAATAAGAAATCTGACGCTTTAATTACTCTGTTTCTCTCTCAAGTATTGCATCAATTCTGGGTTTTGACACTGTCGATTATCTTAATTCTGGTGGAGCTTTTTCTATGGGGTTTTCGTGCATTCTGCCTATGCATTGTTAGAATTAGTTCCCCCTGTAGCACTTTAATGTTAATATTATTCCTTCAATGAGATGAAGCACCTCTGGTACAGAAGCTGTAAAACATCCCAAAAGCATCACCTTTGGTAGATTTTTGGGCACCTGCTGGATGTGGCCAAGTCAAAAAGGTTCCCTAGGTGAACACCAAACAAAAGTGGGTTTTGAGGTGTTTTGTCAAAAAAGATCCCTTTCTTCTACTGCCCCACAGTTCCGTTTTTTTAGTCTTGTTACCATATTAACGTTGCCACTGGTCTTCTTTGGGTCTACGATGCTGATTTTTCGGATCAGGTGACTACGAATCCCGCGTTTTCAGGCAGCCTGAAAATCCTTAACATACTTTTACCAAAGCCAACTGTATCTGCTATCCTTTTTACATTTATTTTCATATTTTTACTTAGAGCGATAATAATCTATAGCAAGCAAAAAGGCTCAGGGAATTGTTTGAAAACTAATATCACGAAAAAAGATGTGCTCTTACCATTAAGTGCTGAGTGGCTATAAAACAATGCATCTTCCTTTGAGGTTAATATCTTCACTTGCGTTAGAGATATGAGAAAGACATTTTACATTTTTCCAGCCAAAGTATCAAAAAACGTTCCAGTAAAGTTTTGCTTTCAATTCTTGGAAAGCAACGACGTTACAAGCATTTGAATTTAACAGTTTAAAAAATAGATCTTGCCCAGCCAAAAATCGAATTTTTAGTAGTAGACAACTTTTAAAGCTTGTAACAATATTTTGACGGTTGCGAGCTGTATTGGTAAGCGTTTTATGTTATCTGTACGATATTGCAAAAGATTTCTGAATGGCAAAAGAAAGCCCCCCATTAGTGGAGGCTAGAAAGATTTAAACTAACTGGCCAGATAGGCATTTCCAGATTGTAGAATGTAAGTTCTGGAATCTAAAATCAAATTTCTCATTGTAGAGTTGCTTGGCCTTATTCTCTCTCATGTCTTTATGACTTTGATAGTAGAATGTCGATCAGGAGGAGCGTAGAAAAAGTGTTACAAGATTAGGAAGACATGTGAAAGAAAGAAAGATCTACCATAGCGCCAAGGAATTAATTTTGTTTTCTGATTTGTCTTCACGATTCCTTGTTCTGGCAACTCTACGAATGCTTTATTTTACATAAATAATTGTCCTATAATGCGTTCTTTAGGAAAAAGACGCGATGCCATACATAAAACTAATAGCAACTGTTTGTAATGTAATGAGGTCTTGAAGTAAGATCACCATTGAAAATCAATTTTATGATAGCAATAATAATTTCCATCTCAATGCGTGGATCTTGAAGCAAATGCAGTTTTTGCTTTCATGCCTTCTAGAAATTGTCGTGAGTACCTTTTGGTCAAACTGTCAAATTTAAGGCCTAATACCCTACATTTAGATCTTTACGCCACACCTATCAGTTTTTCGGTTTAGATTACAATTTATATTAGAAATAATCTTCTTCAATATAAGAAAACAATTTTTTTATGTATATTAGTAACTAACATCCTGCATTAGGAGATGACTATCTAACATATTTTCCATCACTCTAATCGTTTTAAAACTTCAAATCTGATTTAAATTTAGTAAATTACTCTTGGTAGTATTCTTTATAACATCTAGAACGTGCGGTTAATGAACAAATAAATTTTTGTAACAAATGAGAGTTTAAATCAGAGAGTTTTGGTATTTTTGTAAAGCGATAAGAATCTGTTTCATATAAATTTTTAAAGTCTTGAACGTCATTAAATCTTTTAAAAGAGATCAATGCCTAACCTAACCTAATTTTACAAAATTACTGTGTAGGTATTTCATCTTGAAAAATCTAAACATCGACCCTTCATGTATTATCTTTTGTTAGGCATAGAATTTAATTTTAATAATAATATGGTAGAAATGTTGAATTTTACAAGATCACGTTTCGTCACAAATATCTAACATAAGAAACGAGCACTGGTGTAGATCCTCCGCGTGCGTGATATTTCCACTCATCGTGCATTTAATACTTTGTGTTTCCGTTTATAGTGCTTCCCTTAGGTAACAGAGTATTTGCCAATTAGTGTTTTCAACAGATATATCCAGGTGATAATATTCTTCCGGAAATGGATGGCGTGTCCGTGGGGCTTTATTAGCATTGTGAGCTTGTTTGAAGGAGGAGGATTTTAATAAACTAAATCCAACTTCAATTGGTACATCGCATCTCAATTATAATTTGTCAAAACTAACTAAATAGTTCTGGATAAAAAGAAGTACAGTTAATTATTTAGTAGGATCTATTTTAAATAGGTTTCATATGCAGATAATGATAGACACTAAGATTGCATACACATTATAAATCTTACACTGTTGATCATTAGTATTACGTAATATAAAGTTATTCGAGTTATTATTATGTACTTTGCGCTCCGACTCTTAATCTAAGCTCAAGGCCACCGACTGAGAAACCAGGGTAAGTTTTTAAATGAGCTTCTAGTTATGGTTATGAACGTAAAACTATAGTGACTATAATATAGTAAATGAAGGATTACTAGACCATACCAAACACAAGCCAAGAGTTTGATGAAAGAATTGGCAGATACAATTGAATTCCCAATAATGAAACTATAGAACATTACTGCTATTTTTGTTTTTTCTTTCATTAAGGCGTCGTCTTAAAAGATTCATGCTATTATTATTAAATTAATTTTCAAGTTAATTAATAATGGGATATACATGTAGCTATATATGATAGGCTATAAGTACAAATCATTATTATTATTATTAACTAATGATGCTATTTACCATGTAACTTCCATTATCGTTATAGACATTCTTTGATATCCTCTTTAAATATCATATTTAAAACTTAACATGAAGAACACAAGCTTTAAATTGGATGACATGCTTATTTGGCAAAAGTTATTAACCTCTATGAAACTAATCAGACAAGCCGGAAACTTTTGGCAAACGCGTTGAACACAATACGTATACATGATCTACAACTAAAGAATAAAGTTGTTTTGATTTTGCCACTACACAAAATACAAATCAATAAATATCAATTATTTATAAAAATTGCAATCAATTGTCTTTCAAAATCCGTTATAATGAAAACAACCTTACTGAATTCATAAATAAGAAACCTCATTTACTACGAAGAGAAATAATCTAAGAGAATTTGGCACAGTTTCAAATAACAAATCAACTTTGATGATGAATTTCGTTTTATAAACGGAGAATATCTTTCACGTGCTTATTTGAATATGTATAAAAATTGAAGTTTAATCAAAATTAAAACAATATTATGTAGTTACTTACCAGATCGATTGTAACAATAAGATCATGCTGGTGGTGTTTCCCCCCCTTTTTAGGTTTCTTCATCGATTTATTAGCCGCAGTTGCTGCTGCCTTGGCAGGTGCCTGTTTAATGGGTTGTCCTTTTTGGGCCGCTTGTTTTTGAGCTGGCTTTGCTGGAGTTTTTCCAGCAGCATTTTTGGGTCCATGTGTTGGAGTTCTTTGTCCTGCTTGTAGTTTTTGGGATACGTGAGTACTTCCATCTACCGGTTTATTTCTGGCCTGGAAAAATTGAATACAATTAATATTTGATTTACACAATTTAATAACAATTGTTGCAGATTTCTATTTACACTGGTTTGTGGTTATAACTATAGACACAAACATATTTTTCGTTATGACAGTGCCTACAATATTTTTAGAACATTTTTTATTTCATTTTTTTGAAGATTATAATTAACTTAAAGCATATTTCAGAACATATGAAAAGAATAAAATTCACGTGCTTCCTTTGAAAACGTTTATATTATTATAGTCCAATCTATTTTCAGAATTTCATTCGCGTACCTTGACACACCTAGTATAAAGTAGGTGTGGATAAATTCCACCAAACGAAATATTTCAATTTAATTTTTTTAATCCGAAGGATTATATTTTAACTTTTCTTTTCAAAGTATACAAATAAACATTAGTAGTAAAGCACGTTTACATTTTTTTCATTAATGTTTACAAATACAAATATGCAGGAAACGAAAGTAAACTCCATTAGTAAATTGGATCCCATAAAATATATTGAAAGCAAACATCAGAAACATAGTACATTCGGACTAATAAAAAAAAGATATTCAAAATGCTTATATTTTAAAAAGTAATTTTTATTGTAAATGTTTAAAATAAACTGTAAATAAAAAAAATGTCACTCCAAGGAAAGTTTTATGAATTACAAGAAAATAAAATTAATAAGGAAATAAATAGACTTTAAAATTGGGAAAACATCTTAAAAGTTGAAAAGTCAACAAAGCACCAAGGTACTTTAGATAAATACAAAATTATAGCTGCTAAAGTTTAAGTTTCAAATATGAAAAGGTTTCATTTCGCAGAAAATTCTGCCAATACCAGCTAAAAACAGGAAATCCGTTTTTAGCAAATAAAACGTGGATATACTTTTATATTTACTTTTTGTCGAGCAGCTTAAATTTTTGTTTATTTTCTTTTCTTTTATAAAATCAAAAATGTTATTACTTTGTGCAGAAAACGAATTTTTAAAAAACCCCTTTTGCTGAGTGTTCTTTTATCAGAAAAAATATTGATTGAAAATTATTCACTGTACTATATCAATATCACAGATACCAAATTCAAACGCTACGCGAACGGTTCTATTTTCCAACATTGAATCTCTTTTTGATCCTAGGGCTTACAGTCTAAATCACCAATGAAATCCTAACCGAAAAAGAATTCAAGATTTTTTATGACTTTCCTTAAAATGCTATTCTAGGCTAGTTTTACTTTAACATTTCTAGTTCATAAACACAAACTTTAAAAATCTAAGTTTGATTCTGTATGGATTGCACTGTGCGTTCTTTCTAAGAATCATATTATAGCATCGTTCAGTCAGCAAAATAAATATTTAATTCATCTAGAAATTCTAATTTTATTAAATTAACGTTTAATCCCCACCAGAAATGTTTTCCATATGAATAAATGGAACTAAAATGCAGTTTACTGTTTTGTGATATTAGATGTATTGGCATAGCAAAAGTTATGTGAACTCGTTTGGTAAAGTTTACGTTAGCAAAAAACGTTTCAAATCGTTGCAAGACAACCTCATAGAATTTTCAGAAAATGCTTAGTAAAGAGCACAATAAAAAGTTTCAAGACTTATCTCGGTTGGAGAGATCGTAAAACTGAAAGCATGCAAGCGTAGCAGTTTTTAAGAAAGTAAGTGGGTCAGGAGGACGACGAAGACAGCTACTTACATTAATTTCTTATATACATTTATTACGAGGTTTTTGACAAGAGGTTAAGTCTGTAATTGCAAAGCGTAATTAGTCAATAGTAATTTAGGATTGTGTTGATTTTCACAAAATTATTTGAGTTTGAGCTCATGAACTTGCATTGCTTGTTGCTTTGTCTGTTTCAATAGCATTTTGAAAAAACTTTCGTTTTCTTGATCTGTGGTATACAACTGTATGGCTTACCAGCAGATCGATCTTTTAATGTTTTTGATAAGTAAAGAATTTCATATTTGGTAGAAAGCAGAATCTCAAAGAAAATTAAGTCAGTGGTAATATTATTATTTCTTTATTTTAGTGCATATTTTAGTAGATGTTTAGGCTTTTTCTCAAAACTTATGATTGTTCTAAAGTCTAAGAGATAATTTCGCTGTAATTGTCTGCACCAAATTTACATTTACATGTGTGGCCATTCTAGAGAACTTTTACAAACTTCAAGAATGTAAGACAAGTATGAAAGACGAAGCCCGAGTTTGCAGCATCACAGGTAGCCTATAATAAATCTAGCACCCTTGGGGGGTCCACGAAGGATAAGTCCCAACCAGTACTCTTATTTAGCATTTTTAAAACAGTCGATGGAGGGCGAAGGCAAACCTTAAGCCACCGCTGGAGGCTCGTTGGAGGGCGTAGCCTGCCCAACGTTCTTATTTAATATTTCTGGAAGGGGAAAGGCTGACCTTAAGTCACCGTAGGTGGTCTGCGGGATATTTAGCTCTGCTACGAGATTGATGGAAGATGAGGCACCACAGGAAACCCGTTGGAGCGCCTAACTCGACCCGTGTTCTCATTTAACATTATTAAGGTCAGTAGAGGGCGAAGGCGGATTTTAAGTCATCGTAGATAGTTTGTGGAATATATAGCTTTATTAGATTGTTGATAGGGAGTGAAGTTTAGCATTCAGCCACCACAAGTGCCGTTTTGAAGGACGTAGCCCTACCCCTGTTTGTAATTAATAACTGTTTGGGAAAGTTAAAAATAAAGAAAAAAGTTGATTACTCGGCATTAAGCCTGGAAGACTGAAAAAAAACAGTAGTGAATGCAAAACTTATTAAAGCGGTAGAATCAATATACTAAGGCAATAGAGTGTATGTAAAATGAAGATAAATAACAATAAATAAATTCAAGACAAGAAGAGAGTTTTCCTACAGGGATAGGTCTCTACGTGGTCAATCCTATTTAAAATCTATTTCGAACAGACACTTGAGGCTTGGGAGAGGAAATGTGATGGAGTAGAGTTATTGATTACAGATTTTCATATATGTGGCGGCTATTTGAAAAATTTCTTTTAAAAGGTATTGTAAAATGCTCAAAACTGTTTTGGTAATATGGAGGGGAAACCCAAATGACCTTACAAATATGCCGCCATCCACAACTCCCCACTTTCTAGCCACCCCAACTTCAAAATCTTAATCAGCAACAACTCCCCGCATGTGACACATCGTTGGAAAGCTCTTGAAAAATGCTTTTCATCAATACCAACAAAGGTAGTTTTGGGTAAGTAATTGTTAACTGATTCAATAATAAGGTGTAGGAATCTTGTGAGCGGTTTTTTATTACAAATTAGGATAATTTAAAAAAAGTTCTACAAACTCATTATTGAACAAGGTATAATAAATAATATAGAAAGAGTAGATGAAAAGACAAACTACTTCCTAACTATGCTTAATGCGTTAGTACAAAACAATATAAACTATGTTAGGCTTAAGCATTTTGAAAAAAAAGAAATAATTGAATTACAAAGGGAATTATGACTTCGATAAATAAGCAAGATAAATTATACCTACAGAAAAATGACAAAAAACAGAGATAGGCCAAATGAGTTAGTAAGAATTGCAAAACAGCTATTATTGTACCTCTGCTTAAATCAGGCAATGTGGTTGAACCTAACAAATATAGGCCTATTTCATTAGTTTTTAACCTTTGTACATTATTTAAAAACATACTAAAAATTAGAATTGTAAATGACAGAAAAGCATAACATTCTTAGTGAAAACCAGTTTGGTTGTAAAAATGGGAAAGCAACTAAAGATGCTATTTGCAATTTAGCATCTCAAATAATATGAAGCTTTAGATCAAAGTAAATCATTACTATGCGTTTTTATAGGTCTCACTAAAGGCTTCGATACTGTCTCTCATAAACAACTGCTAAATACTCTTTGTGGTATAGGCTTTAGGGAAACACCATATAATTTACTCCAAAGTTATTTAAGTCAACAGAAACAATATGTTAATATCCAAACTGAAATTAGTAATAGAGCAGTAGTCAAATATGAGATTCCGCAGGGTACGGTACTCGGGCCTGTTCTTTTTTGAACTAGCTTTTCAGACGACAGAACATTCTTTTTCAGAAGTTCTTTTTGGACTGTACTGAAAGATGATAGAAACCGATCTACAAAAGATAAATGAAGTCTTCAATCATAAGCTTCTATTAACTATTAACTATAATAAAACAAAATTTATACCATTCAGCTGTCATCATGACGACTTACCTACTTGAATATTCAAATCCATGATAACTATATTAAAATTGCAAGAATCTATAGTACATATTAAGTATTTGAGGATATTAAACACAAAAAAATGGAAAATATTATTCCATGCGTTGGTAAAGCCACTTACTAACTATAGTATTTTAACATGGGGAGCTACTGCCCCCTGTTATTTAAAAAAGATTGAAATTTTACAAAAACATTTTATAAGTCTTACACGGTGTGGTGTGTTCATTTTAAAACGATCCACACTTTATATGTCGTAAAGAAAGGAAGATATCGAAATAAGAAAGAAAAAACGTGAATTTATTTATGGAGGGTACATTAGAATACATAATAAAATCGTTCATAGAGGTCTCTGTGTTTGCTCTCGTACACATTCAGTAATAATTGTTTCGGTGTTATTTCTGAATAAAAAACAAGTGTCACTACATGTGTTTGAAGTTGAATAGTGTGAATTGAGTTGCTAATGTAAATTATTAGGTTAGGTATTTCCTTTAAAAGATTGCCTATTTTCTGTTGTTCCTTTTCTATTGTTTTGACTTTTTATTGCCAGTTCATTTTAAATTATACAATTAGAAATATTTACGTTCGTCTGTTTCATACCCAAAATAAGCACCAAAACAATCGAAACGTGTCTATTTACTTGGTTAACGCGGTTTAAACTCATCACTAAAACCAGACCTTTTGTGCTGTAACTTGCGATTTAGTAAGACGATCTGAATCTTTGCAAAGGCATATCTCAAGTAGTGGGATGCCATTTAAGATCTTGAGGTTATGTGTGCAAGAGATAACACAATGACCTCTATGATTGAGTCAATTATGCATTCTAATGTCCCCTTCCGTAGATAAACTGATGTGTTTTTTCTTAGTTTGATATTTTCATTTGCTTACGCGATATTAAGGGTGGATCGTTTTAAAATGAACACACTGTATATCATATAGATGTCACATATCCTTCTGATGCTCTTCATAAGAAAAGTAAATTATTAGACCGTTTTACTTTACAACTATATCATTAATATAAAAAAGATCAAATTCTCAACATTGCCTATGCTACTGAAACTATTAGAAAAAAATCAGTCACATATACTAGAGCTCTTAAGTTTTACAAGATTTTGCCATCACACTAAAAATTTTACATCTCTATTAATTTTTAAAAGAAAAGTAATTTAAGATGTGCTTGATTCTGTATTTAGCTACTCCTAAAGACAAGTTTTTAGCTTTTCTGGGTTTTGTTTACTTTGTAGGAAGCTGCTATTTATTTTTGTAAATTTCTGAAGTACACAATATTTTTATTATTTAGCTTCCAAGTCACCTATCTGTATACTAACCACTTTGAATTACAGAATTGGAGCGTTATAGATACCAAGCCACTTACCTGCTTTACTTGGTAACCACTTGGATGGAATATGCCTAAAAAGCATTTCGGTAGATAATATTTGCCTAATCCAATTGTATTTACCTAGTTAGGTAAAAGCTAAAGTAACTGTTTGCTTGCCTACCTACTCCAAAAGGGTTAGAGAAGAGAAGCACTGTATGGAGAACCTAAAACTGGTGCAGAGAAGCTCTGCGACACCTCGAATATATTTGATTCT
Source organism: Ignelater luminosus (assembly GCA_011009095.1). Lineage (NCBI taxonomy): Eukaryota > Metazoa > Arthropoda > Insecta > Coleoptera > Elateridae > Ignelater > Ignelater luminosus. The sequence goes on along the minus strand of VTPC01000619.1, from coordinate 71,761 downwards.
TTGTAATGAATTATTATGTGCCTTTTAAAGAGGTAAGTGCCTATTTAAATGTTTATTTTAAACATTTCTCTTGCCTATTCATTTGCCTAAAATTAGATTTGTAATGCCTCTTTTTAGTGATAGGTTAAATAAGCAAAGCAGTAGCAGAAGGTAAGTTCCAAGTTATCTCTATTTGCATAGTAGCCCTGGTTCACCTGAGTGGGTTGAACTACAATAATCTTTAAACGTGCGTTACATTGCGTTCTCTGTAGCAGCCTACTGAAATATTCTCACGAGTAGATTTTTCTTGTAAATAAGCAAATGTTGTAGTCACGTAACACTAGCAATTAATGCTTTGAACTTAACCTAAATTAAATTCTTATTTATTTGCACATTTGGATTAAGTTTTATTTGACTGAACCGCAAACTATGAACTTCTGTAGCAGATCGGACCTACCTATCTCCGGCATCAAGTTAGCTGACAGGCGATCTTTTGTTTCTGTTTTGGGTTAAATTCAGGAAAAGTTGAGAAACTGATTAAACATAGCTGTTATTTGAGTATTAAGTACATAGCATAAAAACTGCTTAAGATAAAAAGATATTAAATGTGACACTTTATTGTCTTTATTATCGATCTAGATTCTAGGTATGTTAATTTTATGTTAAATCGAAATGGGAATAAAAACTTTGTTGACGCTTCTGTTTACGGTTTACTTTCACCTGTAAGATTTGCTATAAAATCTACGTTCTAGTAACTACGTTTAGTCACCACAAAACGAGAAAACATAAATTATCTTTAAGTAGGCACTTACTGGTTTGATTTTACTGAAATAAAATTTAATCGAGAACAGGGTCATAAAAATATTTAAAAAACTTCTCTTACCACCTGTAACTGCTTGATTTTAAAAGCAATAAACTGTAAAACAGTATTTTGCTTAAGTTAAGCCATAAAGCAATAATGTTTCTCTAATGATTTTTTCTTGTTTATCTTAAAATTCTAATAAAGCCATCGGGCGCACAGCAGTAAATGTCAAAACATATTAAATTTTACCCAAATATAATAATTTATACGTTTTTTTTTTATTTTTAAAAATTATTATTACTACTATGAATGTAGCGGATGACGCCAACCACGTATTGGCAAAAAGCTGTAAACTTGAAAATAATGTTTTGTTTATGATATGTAATGAAAGATGAATGAAAAAATGTTTGTCATCTTCTGTGTTTTAAATTTTATTTATTTCATTGTTAATTGTTGTTTATATAAATTTAGAAAGTACCAATTTAGAGTAATGTTACAGTTTCTCCTGTTTTGTCCACAGTGTTAAATATCTTAGTGTTCTATAACTTCTTAAAAAAAAACGTTACACAACTGCTTTCCAAGATACTACAACATATTTTACATAATAAGAAAAGCATTTTTAAATTAAATTAAAAAACGTAAAAAGATTATAGATTTTAACGGAATTAATTGCAATATACAGTGTATTCATTTCAAAACGATCCTCTCTTAATATCTGGTAAACAAATGGAAATATCAAAATAAGAAAAAAACACGTTAATTTATTTACGGAGGGGTACATTAAAATGTATAATTAACTTATTATAATAGAGGGCGCTGTGCTTGCTCTTGCACACATAACTTAAAGATCTCAAATGGCACCCTACCACTTATGGTACGTCGTTAGAAAGGGAATAATAAGGCCAATCTTTTGGTGAAAACAAAATTAAATCGGTCTACTAGATCAAAGATTACAGCACAGAATGTCTCTTTTAGTGATGAGTTTAAATTGTGTTAGTTAGCATTTTAATTGTTTTGGTACTTATTTCGGATATGAAACAAATGAACGTAAACATTTTTAATTGAATAATTTAAATTGAACTATCAACAGAAGTCAAAACAATAGAAAAGAAACAACAGAAGATGGGCAATCTTTTAAACCTAGCGACTCACATTAGCAGATCAATTCATACTATTCGACTCCAAATAGGTATAGTGGCAGTTATTCTTCACTCAGAACTATCACTAAGACAATCAATCGGTCACTTCAATTCAAAGTTACTATACAAAACGTTTCACTATAATAAGAAAGGTAAGTCAATTTTTTATGTAAATTATCATATCTCGATTGTTTTAATATGACTTTAGATGAAAATATGGCGAGTTTCTACGTTAGGTATTGTGTTCAAAAATTACTTGTTTCGTGTTGTTCTTTCACTTCTGTTTTTACCTTCTATTGACAGTTCAATTTACAATAATCAATTAGAAATGTCTACGTTTATATGTCTTGCATCTGAAACAAGCACTAAAACAATTAAAATAAGTTTCTTTACTTAGTTAACGCAATTTAAGTACTTAACTAAAATGAAATAAAAAATGATCTGAATTTTGTTTACAGTAAGACATTGCTGTTGTTATTCCCCTTCCAACGATGCATCGCAAATGTCGCAGTGCCACTGAAGATTTTGAAGTTATGTGCGCGAGAGCGAACACAACGACCTCTATGAATCAGTTAATTCTGTATTCTAATGTCCTCCTCCATAAATAGATTGAGGTGTTTTTTGTTATTTTGATAACTTTATTTGTTTAGGAAGGATCGTTTAAAAATAAAGACATTGTATATATTATATAGTATATCCCTCTCATACATTATATACAAGGTTGCAGAAACTCTCTAAATAAAAGACTTTTTTAAAAATAGGAATAGGATTCTTGCGGAAATTGCTGTTGTTAGTATATATGTAGTCTCACTGTGAACTTCAGCAAGATAACCATCCCTTGTTGCCAACTTACTTCTATCACACGATTGTAATTATAACAAATATACATTGCTGTGGATACTAATAAAAGAAGTAAAATTTCTTAAAAAATGTCTTTTAAGTGTGTGAAATTCAATTTAAATCATTATAATAAAAACGTTTTTTAAGCAGTTGTTTACCTCAATAGTGATTTGAATATTGTCTAAGCTTATTTGCTAAACGAATAAATGTTTTCAAATCAGTAAAAAATTGAAGATTTATATTTTAAGCTAAGATAAAAATAATTAATAATGTCACTTCAATAAGACAATTAAGCCTTTATAGTTTCAATAATAGTTTTCGTAACCAATAAATATAATGTAAATTGTAAAACTATTAAAACAAACAAATATTATGTTGCGTGTTATAAAGTATTGGGTTAATCACGTAACTAAATTGCATTATTGATTATGTAGAACAGTATTAGTATATGTAGTATATTGGATTAAATGTGACATAACGCATTGTGCAAAATATAGACAGTTGAACAATAGAGTTAATTTGCAAAAAGTAATCAGTTATTTATTACGTTACTATGTAGATAATATTGTGAATTTAATGAAGAGTACAAGGTTTTGTTATATTAAATGTAAGTTTACTAAAAGTCGACTTTTAATTTAAAAATGAAATTAATAGAAAAATCAATACTGAAACAAAATTTCATTGATGTTTATTGATATTATTTAAAAATAATAATAATAGGTCTCTGGATGATAACTAGTTATTAGAAAGATTACAAGGGAGTACATAATCGTTTTTAACTAAATTTAAGAAGTGGGGCCCATAAAATAAAAATAGAAATAATTTCAACACAAACATATTTAATTTTTTTATCAATTGAGAATTATCTATCACATTCAAATAAAAAGAAGTTGGCAACATCAAAAGATTTCTCATAATTAATATTTAAAGTTTATAAAATCATAACCGTTTCGTGTTTTTCCACATAAATATTTTAAGTAAATTTGGAATTTTAATTTAACAGGAAATTGATTTTATAAATATTTGGCAAAATTTATTAATATTTCGTATGCGTATTAAAACGCTCAACTAATTTTATGTTAGCATCAAATTAACAACAAATAACTTTTCTATATTTACATATTTTAACCTGTGCCAAAAATTATTAAAATATGTGGACGGTATAATTAATGCCATTTATCTTCAAGACTATCATTTTTATCTGTATTGTAACGAAATATTATTAATGGAAAAGAACTTTTTTAAATGCTGCTCAAATTTTTTTTCATCTGATTTAATACTGTTTTTCTCTCACTCTTTTGACAACTTATTTGTCAGTAGGTTGACATTTACAAGTCTAATGAGTGAAGATTTTCTAAATAAAACGAAAAATGAAAAATGATCTTGATTTTGTAATATAAAATAAAATTGTTCAATCTGAATTACAATGCTTGATAATTAAAATTTAGTAATGTAGATATGGAAGAAATAATTATAACATGTTTCGTTATTTTATTTTTAAATCACATGTAGATATTTTTAGTACAGTGTACCGCCGCCATTAATCATTACTAATATTAGAAAGCTAATTTATTTCTACATAATTAGACAAACAATTCTTTTGAAATCTTAACTATTTTATTTATGTGACATCTATTAATCTTTTTTTCTGTAATAATTGAGTATAATTGGATTATCATATCCGAGACTACATCTTGCAGAAAAATAAACACCAGAAAATGAAAAATAAAATCAATTTCCAACTTCTTCGCTATATAGAAGGTAGAAAATAAAACAAGTTTTATTGAACTCGACAGTTGAAAATTAGCACGTGTCATGTCGTGAACATATGCATTATGCCAAACTCAGTTTATCCCCAACAAAATGGAATGTGCATTCGAACATGAATGGAAACGAGGCTTGTTATACATCCACAATCCAATGAAGAAGATGCGAGCCACGTTGCTCCTGAAAACTCTTGCGGGAATAGTAGTTTTGAAACGAGCAGTAACACACAAAATACTATAAAAACGGACGGAGTCATGATTTAGGAATTTCATATTTTTAGTGAATATATACCTTTGATAACGTTAATAAATGTTTTTCAAAATTCATTGTTTCTTACAAAAACTATTGTAGAAATAATAAGTAATGCAAATGTTAAATATAAGAGTTACATTACCTAACTACAAAGCGTTAACTTCTGTCAACTTAAAAATATCCCACTTTAGTATTATTTTCTATAATAACTCCTATAAATTCAAAAATTTTAACATATTTGAAAATTATGATTTAGATAACGCCCTATAAATAATAAATTTACTCCTATAATTTTGTGTAAATAATACAGGGTGTTTGAAATTCGTGACTGTACAACAAACAAGTTACTAAAGTTAGAGCAAAGTTCTGTGTTTTGATGATTATGAATAATCTGGAAAGAAATTGAGTTAAATTTTTGAAAAATAAAAATATTCTGTCTTCTTTTTTTATCATATTTTATATTAAAACGAATCTGAAATCTTTGAATCATAAACAGACCACTTCGAGGTATTTTTTTATTCAAGACGTTTTTGATTTATTGAAAGTTCCTTGTCACGTTAAATTTTGTATTTTATTGGACTAATATTGTTACAACAAATGCTTTTATAGTAATGAGCAAAATTCTACTCATCATACATCTCGTTCTTATAATATCAAAATATACCTGATCATCTAAGCATTCAAACAATTATGCTCGGAGTGTCACGAGAGAAGTGCAAAGGAGCGCATTTGTACCTCCTAGGATGAGAAATATTTGTGGAAATCTAATAGTAGTACTGTGGTAAAGTTAGCAAAACTTATTTGATGTACCTTGCCCATTTGACAGCTTTCTTTCATCATAATAGAATGACAACAAAGAAACCCTGTAAGTAGTAGAACAGAGAACTAAAAATGAAAACTATGGACCATATTAGAAACAAAGTTTCTTTCACCATGTTTGGGTTTGCGCATACTTAATATTACAGCATCGCATTTAAACTAAAATTCTCTCGAAGCATCACTTTTAAGGGAATTTTCATTTCCTGGTGACTCACTTTATTTCGATGTAAATCCTTACAATCTTTGCATCCTGTTATTGTTAGCTGTGAACTAACTTACACTATTTAAATTAAACGCAGCGTAGTACACTCTCTAATCAAAACTACTTCTTCCCGTAGAAATGATTGTATACACCTGTGAATGCCTTGGTTTTTGCACAAATACACAACTGCTGCTAAAAGCTAGCTTGTTTTGGTTTGATTTTGTCTTGTTTATATTTTGAACAGCTTCGATTTTTAGCTTAAATTTTTTAGTCCTCCCGTTTTATACGAGGCAATGCAAGGCAAAGAAAATTAATCTTTGAACCGGTTTTTGCGCCTTTTAATGTCTGAAGCCAACTCTGCTTAGCTTGCTCAGTAGTTTGGGTTCTGCGTCTAAACGGCTGAACTGTGGAGAATTCAAAATTCAAAAGATGTACTTAAAGTTTCATGTACCATTAGGTATCTTGATCTTTTGACTGCTTTAATTATATGCGCTCGGGTGATCCCGAAAAAATACGTTTGACTGGGGAGATCAAAGACTATCGTATTCAGGCATTGAAGCCTTCCTTTTTCATCATCGATAAATTGTTAGAAGTCAGAATATGTGGACAGTTAATTCTAAAATAGAAGAAATAGAACAAAACATTATTAAGAATTGATTTAGAATAACCAAAACTCAAGCACAAAATAGAATGAACTGCCTATTCTTTAAGGTAAACAGAAATAGCAGCTTGTACGCCAGCTTCGTACAGAAAGACAAATGTCTGATCGCATCCTAAATTACTTTGGTTTTTACAAAAATGTTTTCTTAGAGAAACTTGCTAGATTTGGTAACTTCTCTTTAAACAGTGATGTAGAAAGATAAAAACAAGACACCAAAAATCAATAAAATACAATAAAACAAAATTTGACAATTAATTAGAGCATATAATACAGGTAGACTTGGAAGTTTAGGAGCTCGAAGCTCCTTTGTATATAGGAACTGAAACTTTAGAAAAGACAAAGATAAGTATGGGTAAGAAAGTAATCAAATTCATGGAAGTTGCTAGCACGGAAAATCTTAAATGAAAGAAGTTCATTTGAGAATTGAAACCAAGGGTTTCCAAATGCGAATCTAGAACGTTAACGCTTAACCACCACGCACCAGTGCTGCATACATTGCTAAGATTCTGCATAAGATTTTCCCTCAAATAGTTGTAACATCTAACTTCAAGCTTACAGGAAAAGATTAGTCTGATGATGGCTTTGCAAATCTGAAATGTCATGTAGAATTTGGATAGGCCAGGAATATTTGAAACACGAAAGCCTGTTGCATCAATTAAGATTTTTTAAATCAAAAACTTTAGAAATCTTTGTTCTTGGTATACTGTAAGGTATTTCAAATTACAGATGAGGACATTGTGAAAAATGAGGCATTAATCAGTAGAGTGGAAGCTGTTTTGAAGCCTAGTAAAGCCTTGATTTTGTTACTGGAGCCCAACACACAAAAAAAACAGTTTGGAAAAAAACTGAATACCATGGAAAAACGTGGAGAATTCTCTCACTAGCCTCTGTTACAAGACACTTACATCTACAAGTTGAAGATGAAAATAAAAAGAAAGTTACTTGATTAATTGCTTACAGCTTTGTATCGTTATCAGTGTTAATTTGTTAGATCATATGAATATTATAATAATTATTATTATCAACGTCCTACACATTAATTTTGCAGTTGTCTTACTAAATTTCCACTTTTCCATAGCAATTACAAAACTTGCGCTTAGCGGTAGTGTTATGCCTGTATTAAACGCAGGCTCCAGTGACTGAAAAATAAAAAAATAACGTGGAGATAAAAGTATCGAAACACAATAATCTATAAACCATCAAAACCATATTAAGAACTGCCGAATAAAATTTTGAAAACAAAGGACTTTGTAGGTACTGACTACCAGGTTTGATGTATCGTTCAATGTTGCCAGAAAGTAAAATTAATTTTTTCACCAAAGCATAGTTTTCTATTCAGTAGAATAAAACACAATCAAAAGAGAGTAAGATCACTCAGATTAGTCTGAACGAATCTTGACTATATCATCATCCTGAAGAATGACACTTTGCTTCCATGTACGAGTGCATGGGAAATGTATGAAAAAAATGTATTTAAATAAGAAGAGACATTTTTGCTAAGCTCGTTAAGAATTGGGGGAAAAACAAGTCTTTAGACACCTGCCATATTTTCTGCTTTTGTCGAATTTCTTTGTTTCAACAATTAAATTTCTAATATTTGTACATATCTTTAGAACTCTTTGTTGAATTTAGTTTAGACAGTTTGATACTATCATTTGATTACTGTAAGATATTTGTATTACCACATGGTAAGTCTTTAAGGTAGTTTTTGATTTTGGATTACAATTAACTTAATAGATTTTGGAAAAAGTTGAAGCTATTGGATTTTAACAGAGATTTTGCATTAAAGTGAAAGAAGATGAGTTAGCGTTACCGGTTAAACATTTCAGTTTAGAAATAATCAATTACGTAAGAAAATATTACAAGGTCAAGAGACTAAACGTTGTTGGAAATCTTTATACAGACAAAGAAAAATATTACACGAGAACTTAAGCGAAATCGCAGTAAGTAGACATTAAGAGATTAACTTGAAGGTTTACCAAAGCCTGTAAACGTTAATTAACTAAAGTAAATAACCAAATACTAGATTAACACAGAATTCATTATACTATGAGAGACCTTTTTGCTAATATTAGGTTATATAAATTTAAGTAATAAAATAAGTAACTATGTACAGAGTACGCCAAAAAATTGTAGTATGCTTTTTCAAAAAATCTACAAGAATAAATTGGAACATTCGATTGCCATAGCTGAAAACTCATCTTTCTACACCACTGTATGATGGAAGAATTAATCTATTTCTTGACGTTTTTGTAACCAGTTTTGTACCAAAAATGTAAATAATTATTTATACAATGGTGAGGGAAAGTATCAATCTACGTAGACATCTCTGTCATTATTAGGATTACTGAAAAAAAAGATAATGTTCAGGAATTTTAACATGTGCGAAATTGAATACAAATATTTCCATTACAATTCGACCTTCGGATGAATGCAAAATGCGACCAAGTTTAAAATTTTGAACATTTGTCAAAATTTTCTAAAGAGCAAATTATATTTCAATAGTCTGATTAACAACACAGGTATGTACAAGAACCGTTATTTTTTCCCACCACTGTAATACAATGCTTTGCACCTACCCATATAGCTAAAGCTTGCACTCAGAAGTATCAGCTATTTCGGGCAGTAATGAACAAAACTTGAGCAAAATATCAACACCGTTTACAATAGTTGTTTTTTTTTTTGCTTTAGTATTGCCTATGGTGTGGTTTAGTGTTTAGGACAAACCACAGTGGTACAACGACTAGAAATGTGAACTTCGCTAAAAAAGCAATTTTCCTGCTTTCAGTTAACTAGATATAATTTGGAGGTTAAGGAATTTCATTACTTTCTTTTATGCCCCAACAGTATAAAAATAAAGTTGAATTTATGCAAAGTTTCCAGAATTTTTAAAGAGTATTGAATAAGAAAGAAAGGAAGGCAATAAAACTCCAAGCAATGATTCTCTCTTTTGCTCAGTCTTAATTAGAATAAAAATTCTAGATCATCAACTGCTTACCTTGCAGTTTTTTCTAATCTCAGAAAAGTTCATCTGGCAATCAGTTGAAAATCAAAATATTATATCACTGTCAGATGAAATTTTAACTATAATTGTTTTAGTTTCTTAATTAATATAACTATCACTGATTAGATTACAGTAGGGTACAAAAACTACAAGACTTGTTAATAATAGCGTAAGCTGGAGAAACAAAGAGCAACTCAATTTGATATTTTGTCATTTGCTTTGCAATGTGATAATGCTGCAGCAAACTAAAACCATAGTGTGGGTGAGTAGTTCAACATTGAAGCTTCATTTGTGTGTTTCGGTAGTAGTTGGTTCTCATGAAACCCGGATAGTTTTATCTGATTTCGTTGCCTTTAGTTTTGTAGGTTCCCTCTAATGCAGAACTGCAGAAATATAGAGCACTAGATAGAAACAAGACAACGGTATATCAAACTAAACTAAAGGAAGAAGAAAAACTTGAACGGAAGTATGCAGAGTAAAGTCAAAATCTCGACTTGAAACTAGCTATAATATAGTGAGCAAAACCAATTTTGAAACAACTTTTTATGATTCTCTTCGGATTTATGTTGAAAAATTA
>VTPC01000619.1:42103-56719 GCA_011009095.1 Ignelater luminosus | reverse complement strand
CTTATTAAAAGAAGTGTTACAAATTTTTATGTTGAAGTTACTTTTTTTATTTCAAATTCTAAGAATATCAAATTATAAATACAGGTGAATAATTAATTATATTAGAGCAGCAATTTTTTTCCGGCTTAATAACCTCAAAATGTTTATACTTAAGTTGCAACTAATTTTTAAAATTTCTCACTTTTTTAACACATTTTGTGCTTAAAATGCAGAACCTTAAGTTACAAAATATTTTCACGCACAAATAACATCTTTTACATGTGGTTTTACAGTAGAAATATGAAATAATAAAGTAATTCTGTAAGAACAACAATAAGACGGAGAACGCCTTCAATTATTTCCGTTAAAAGTTGCTTTGGCAGTACGGTTGCTCTAAGGAAAAAACACAGTAACTGATTCTAAGTAAATTTATGGAAAAATAAGCAAAATATGATTTTTAAGTTAATTTCGGTAAGTAATACGATTGATACCAAATTTTGCATCAAGGTATTGCTAAATACAAGAAACCTAATTTCGATATCAACTGTCAAGTTGCCAAGTATATGTATAGTTCATTTGTAGTGACAATTAAAGTGGTTTTTTAATTGAGACACCCTATATTGTGTTACATGTTTGGAAACTGTCCTTTTAAATGATTTTGAAAATATTTGCATCAATGGAGTTATTTCCAAAGATAAAAGAAATAATTAGGGAAATGTGTGAAACATGTTAAACAATTGTTATGCAAAAACGGATACTACAATAAACAAGTTAAATTTGAATGTTAATTACTGATATTTCCACACAAATTATGACATTAAGGTTGGGTTGTACCAAGTTCAATTTTTTTTTGAGGCTCAACTGAATAGCAACAATTGTTACACTAATCGTTTCCATATATACTAGTGGAATTAATTTTCGACACTTTTAATAAAAATTAGCTCTACTTGATATTTACAGAAAATGTAGATTCTGCTACGTCAAATTGATACTGTAATATAAATATTTCCTAAAAGGAAAAATGTAAATCTTTTATATATAATCAAACGTTGTTCTAGACTTATAGTGGGGTTTATTGGTTCAATAAAAAAAGACAAAAATTGATAATGTCGCCCCATAAATAAAATTTCAAAAATTCGTGCAAGTTTTGACTATCATACTTCCAGACGATCGTTTCGTCCTTGTTTGGACTCATCAGTAGAGGATAATGAAAGTCAATGCTTGGACCGCTTCATACTGGTTATATACAAATCAACTTGATCAAGCCGTATCTGAACCAGTCGGAAAGGCAGAAACGTATCTGTTGGGCTCTGGACACAATGACTAGATGGAACAAGACTGGGCCAAGGTTATTTGGAGTGACGAGATAAAAATCAGCATCTTCGGCAGTGACTGGGTGAAGTGTGTTCGGTGGGAAGGATCTTTTGCCCAAGTGTACCACGGCTACTATAAAGCACCCAGTTAATGTGATGGTGTGGAGTAGCATGGCTAGCTATGGTATGGGACGACTGGCTGTCATTGAGGGCAATACCATTGCTAAAAAGTACCAAAAAGCACTGCTCGGGGTGAAACGGTTGCCTACAAAAGTGCATCTTCCAGCAGGACGAATCGCCATGCCCCAACCAGAATTTGCAAGAAATGGTTCAGTGCCCTGCCTTCGCCAGATAATAGTCCAGATTTAAATCCTATAGAAAATCTATGGTCAAGGCTGAAAGTTATGGTATCACGAAAATATCCAAGCAATAAGGCCTGGTGCCACGTGAATATACTTGAAGATTTGCAACGTCTGGTGCACTCCGTACCTCGACGAACCAAAGATGTACTTAAAAACAAAAGATGTCTAACAAAATATTAATTTTTTGTACTTCCTTTCGTTGTTAAAATTGTATTTGTTTTTGTATAGTAAAAGTGTGTCTATAAAATCGTGTTTTTGCTTAATTTTTCATTACAAATCTGATAAATGACGGCTTTTGATTATAATAAAACCTACTTTAATAAAAATATAAAGTATAAGTGATTATAACGTAGAAATGGTCAATAAATGCAAAATTTTAAAAAATTTTGAAAGTGTCTAGGATTAATTCCACTAGTGTAGTTGAACCTCGGCCACGATTTGAACTTGTTGGCATAGCCTACCCTAAGTAAAAATAGCCATAGCGATTCAAATCGTGATCGTAATGGTGACAGAACTTGGATGCAAGCAAAAGTACCCTGTTTTTTTGACATCTTGTACTCATTGATAACCATCTCTAATCAAAACTATATAAAACAATTGAACAACGACTACATCAGATATCTCAGAAGTAAGATCTCTAAACCAAAATATAGTAGGTAAATAAAAAACGCAGTAAGCGAGTTTACTCCAAAACCGCAATTGTAACCATATAGGTTTATCAAAGTTATTGCTAATAAAATCAAAACATTAATTTAGTTACTGTGTTTGTCGATGATAATACATCTGGATTTATTTACTTAAGAACCATCTTTAAAGTAGCTATAGAATCAGAACAACATAGTAAGTGAAAGGTGAGATTACCTAAAACACAAAATTTGTCGGCTACTGCGTTTTTTCTTGGGGCAACCAAGTAGCACCTATTGTTTTGAAAACTGTCTACTAACAAAACTAAATCGTATGTAATCTTTGTCTTTGCTACCGTTTATAAAACTATACCATGTCATTGTCTAACAACAGAAGTTATCTATATTTCGTAAAATTTTAGGCAGTCGGTATAGATATGGCAGATTAAACAATATGTAGATAATACGAATAAATCCTTTGGCCAAAAATAATAACAAAATTCTTAAATAATAAATAAGTGCCTATGACCAAAAATGCATCGTTTTTGAAATACAAAGTGTTAAGGTTCCGTGTGAGATTTTTTATATTTTCAGTGTATTTGGAACAATGCACAATATTGAAATGAAATTCTTTTTGTTGTGGTTATAGAGATTTTTCTATTAATTTTCAAATTGAAACAAAAATTGAAATAATCAACTTCAAATTGAGACCACTAAACTTTTAGTTCAGATTAGTCTCAATCTCAAATTGATTAATTCCAACTTGAAGTTCATTGGTCTCAATTTGATGGTGATTAGTCTCAATTTAAAATTGATTGTATTTTTCAACTGCTTATCTTTGTCAGAAACAAAATAAAAAAATAAGTAGGGATGCACTCATTTCTCTTTTGTGTATCTTAAAAACGACATGTAGCATAATAATAACTTACAGGATTGTTGTTACATGGCGTCTATTGTTTTGTAAACAACAAACAACCTCCGCCATTGAAAAAAATTTAATCAAGTAAAGAATTTCTTAGACCAATTCTATATGAATCAGATTTCAAGTTAAATGTCAAAATGTACTATTTAACAAACATTTATTAGTCTGTTGATTATTTTGATTTTGAAATTTTTGAAACGTCAGTCATTTTAAATATTTTAATAACTTCTAAAGTATAAATTTGAATCTGTCTATTAAGACAGAACTTAAGCTCCAGTTAACTGTCATTGCACATCAACTAATTTCTCAATTTTCTTGATATTAATTATCCGTAATCTACCATGGGACATCGGCTATTAGAAAACTATCCGCCCTTTTTCAAGCATTCTGCCATTTCCTTCGTCCCTTCTTCAGTTTGGATTTCAAAATATAATCATTTTCTCTTTCATATAAATAAAAGTAAGGTAAAAGGAAAATAAAAAAATAAAACAACTAATTTTTTTGATCTTATTATTCTACTATACAAACTTCTTACAAATTTACTTTTGACCAAACGCCAGAAAGCCTGATTGTTACTTCAATTTTTGCACCTTATAAAATACTTGAAACTCCTTATTCCGAAAGTGTTTTTGACAATTTAATATGACAATCTAGCAGCGTGCTTTATCTTCATAAAATTAATTACAGGTTTTCCAAATAAGTGCAATTTTAATAAGTGCTTAATGCAATAAAACGTAGGTAACGTAGAAAATTAGATGCAACCAAGAATTGATGCCCTTATCATTGAATGCATTGATATAGGCCTTCATCTATCAAACGCAATTAAATAGTTTATTTTAAATCCTCTGTAACCCTTGTTAAGTTGATGAAAGTAGGTCTGTAAACAAAGCATGTTCTGAAGTTTACGGTACAACTATAAATAAACAATACCGTTGTAAAAGTTACGCATTTTTGTGCAACAACTGATTGAATAATTATAATTCAACTTTTTCTTCAAATTTTTACTGAACGATCAAAACATTCTAATAACCTTCTTACTTTTCAAAATCTTATGCTTTCGTAAATCTGATGAAAAATTTTTTGATGATCAATATAATATAGTCAATAGTCATTACTTAAATTAGAATTGTTTTGTTGACTTTTTTCCATATGTTTCTCTGTTTTTATTTTCAGTATTTTTTTCTACTGCTCAACAAATGAAGTGGTACACTTAGAATTTGGGCCTATTTCAAGTCAATAAAGCTCAGAGATAAATCAAGATTTCTCTTTTTTAATGATATCCTAATGACAGCAACTTCACTGACAATATGATCGAAACTTGACAATTAATATTGAACAATAGTAACTTCTTCCTCTATAGATTATTTTTTTTATTTCTTATTCTACTGTTTTTATTTTTGGCAAAGGTTTGGCAAGAAGACAAGAATTTCTTTCTAAATAAAGCATGCACCAGCAAACAATTAAGTTAAACCAACAAAAGGTACCAGTATGGTGTATACGAATTCTTTTAGCTTCGGTAATAACTTAGTCTTAGTCTTCTGTCAGCTTACTAGTAACAGTCTTGTTAATTAATTTTTGAGAACATCGTTTCGGTGCTTCTCAAACAATAGCTAACCTTCGAAATGTTAGGGTTGGATTTTTTGAATCGACATTTGCTTCTAAACAGTACGCTAAATGTGTATAATGCAATTACAGTAGGAGATCGAGACGGTTTTGCAACTGCCATATAATTTTCTTTTGTAGTAATTTTGTAGTAATTGAAGGAACGATATAAAACAGTCTGAAAACTAGAAACAACATCCACCTTATTTTACAAAGCCTACTATGCATTTGCATCTGTTGAACAGATTGGTATGACACCTAGCACTATATTTATGGAAAAATAACATTATCATTCTCTAGTAAATGGAAACCATTTAAAATTCATTACAGAAGTGCCAATATCTTTTCTCACCCTGTATAAAATTTTTAAAAATGGAGATTGAAATCTATCGCAGTGAATATTGTTACCAAAGGATTGCAGAAACTTAAGAAACTTGTATCGT
The DNA here is from genome assembly GCA_011009095.1 of Ignelater luminosus. Lineage (NCBI taxonomy): Eukaryota > Metazoa > Arthropoda > Insecta > Coleoptera > Elateridae > Ignelater > Ignelater luminosus. The sequence goes on along the minus strand of VTPC01000619.1, from coordinate 51,475 downwards.
TGAAGATACTAGTAAGGATTCCACAAGCTGTACCGAATCTAAATAAATCAAAAGTATAAGTGTACCACTTCATTTGCTAAGTAATATATTTAAATGATTATCTCATTTAAATAATAGATTTATTTCTGTGACGTAACAATTCTTTAATGGCAACGGTGGAAAGAAGTAGTGCTTCTATTCTATTTTTGTGATTGTGATGCCACTGACAAAGAAGAATTATCAGCTAGCTTTGATATTTTATAAAATACTTTAAATATTAATTATAAGAATTTCAGTTATTAAAATAAACCCTCTTCTAAATTTTAAAATTTCTATACTCTAGAAAAAATCTTGTATGAATGTAACACAAGGGCAAAGCATTGTGGTGTGACTCGTTACATATCCAAACTAAGATATTTCTTAACTGGTTACATACACGACATGAATTTTTTTCCCAGGCATCCTCTGACGTTCCGTTTTAGAGATAGAAATATATTCTGCAAAATCGAACAATAAAAATACGTGCCTACAAGGCAGTTTTTCTAAATGTTTGATTACGTTAGAGTTGTTTAGATTTTATTTTACATATTATGGTCGATTGAGCACCGCACACTGTCCCGACGAAATCAAAGTCGCCTGGCATCTCTCCTTTCTTTAGTTTGTGCTTTTATATCCAATCAATCAAAATATAAAAGACACCCCCTTTACTTTCTTTAAATTTTACTTATAACAAACTTTGCAATGAGATTAGATAACACGTAATCATAACAACTAAAGATAAGGTGCTTTGATTTCCTTGGGATGCCTATATATGGCGAGCGAGTCGGTGTGCACAGAGCCACCTTCCGGGCAAGGCCACGATTTTTAAAAGCTCCGCGCGTTAGAAAATATACATTCTATAGAGTCCCAGAAAAGCCTTTCCGTTTCTGGTTAGGAGTCCGAAGAGGATCCTTTTCATACCTGGTTACTGGTCGTCCTCATAGGCGCTCGTGGACATTACTTGCATGGTCTACTGGATTTTTTGTATAACGCAAATACGGAGAACTGTAAGACAAAACAATTAGAAGCTTCTACACAGTCTAGCTATAAATTCTGTCAGTCGCGCGCTGCAACGGAGAAATGAATATACGACGAAGCGGCAACACTGCGAATCTTAGTAAGCACTGCATGACCGTGAATGATAAACAGTGAAAGTTGTTGTCAATTAGTCGCCATGAAATCGGAAATGTATGAAAAACGTGTTGCGGTTTTAGCCTTACATAAGGTGGGGAAAAGTGCGAATCAGATTTATTCATTGCTAAAAAAGCTGCCGATCACCAAACGTTTTGTGTTTCGTACTATTGCGAGGTATAAAGAAACGGGCAGTGTTGAAAATAGGCCGCGAAAAGGTCGTCCACGTTCTTTGCGCACGGAGAAAGTCATCAAAGCCGTGCGTTCCCTCATCATCAGAAATGCGCTTCGCCAACAAAAAGTGATGGCACGCGAAATGCACATCCCTTCCCGTACGCTGTCTCGAATTATTAAAGAAGATTTAGGAATGAGTGCATATCGACGGGTTACGAGTCATTTATTGACTGATAAATTGAAAAAGATCCGAAAGGAACGGTCTAGAGGGTTAGGCGAACGTATCGCAACAGGCGCTACAAAACAATTTTGTTTACCGATGAAAAAGTGTTCACAATTCAAGAAAAATATAACCGGCAGAATGATCGTGTGTACGCTCGGTCATGTTATGAAGCACGTGAAAGGATTCCGCGAGTCGAAAGAGGTCATCATCCAGCCATTGTGACGGTCTGGTGGGGTGTGTCATACGCTGGCGTCACGAAGGTGCATTTCTGCGATGCAGGGGTCAAAACATCCGCTGCGGTTTATCAAAATATGCTCGAATCAGTCGTTAAGCGTCTTAATCGATCCCTGTTCAAGAATAAACCATGGACATTTCAACAGGACTCAGCCCCAGCCCACAAAGCTAGGACAACTCAACGGTGGCTGGAAACCAACGTGCCGTCGTTTATCAGAGCTGAAGTTTGGCCATCCGGGAGTCCGGATTTGAACCCCCTAGATTACTCCCTATGGGATATTCTTAAACAGAAGGCCTGCCATACCAGACATTCCAATTTGGACTCCTTCAAGCGAAGCATTGTTCGTGCAGCTGCCGAAATACCTCTTGCTAAGGTGCGTTGCGCGATCGATGCTTGGCCAAGACGATTGAAGCTGTGTTACGAAAATGGCGGCGTACATTTTGAATAAATTTATATGTTATTATAGAATTTTTTCTGTACTTTTCAAATATATATTTTCTTCATACTGATGTTTGCATGCGAAGTACTGACAGAATTTATGGCTAGACTGTGTACATATAATAATAGGGCGCTCAAATAGTTAAGATGCCATTGGGTGTTTGGCATGCGACCGGCCTGTCTTACTTAATAAAGAGAGTGAAAGTTTAATGCTAAGTAGTTGTGTAGTTTTGACCATGACTTTAATAGCCATTTTTTATTTTATCATGTTTTTTTACTTGCTGATTATGTGCACACAACATATACTTCAAAAGGAACACAAACAATTGCTCATTTTAGATTTTATTTAGTAGTTTGCAGTTACGCTTTGCTGAAGTTAACTTCGTTAGCTATGCACACACTGGAGAACACATTTTCTAGCTACAGCTAAAGCTGATTAACTTTCAATAAGTATGTTGATCCTTTATACGATGTTTCAAGCAACATCTACGCAACGAGAAAGAAGAAAAATTAAAAAAAAGTGACTTGTAAGCCGCAGTTGTTTAGGGGAATGGAAGATTATTGTTGGGTATTGCTGCGATAAGAGCTTTATGTTTGGAGCATACATGTTGCACAGAGATCTTTTCTATCTTACATCTTATTTTTGAAGTTATCTTTAGATCCTGACATACAGGTTTTTAAATGTTTTCGACACAATCATGAACTAAACTAAATAACCAAATGCTATATTTGCTATAGAAACAACAAAAGTCCAGACAGCAATAAAAAATTCTTATTGGAACAATTAAATAAATTTAAAAAATAATCCAAAAATCTTGCTTAACCCCTTCAATACCATCGCTACACGTATGTCCCAACAAAGATTTAGAAGATTCTGCTGGTCTGTATTTGTCCTGCTTTAACGTTTTAAATGCGCGTAGTGGTCTACGTCTACTATCAAAATCAAGTATTTGAAATACCCGCTCTCATATAACCTCAAAAATAGCTATTTATGCATAACGTGTTCTTGTCAAATTGGTTTCCTTTGTGTGTAATTTAACAATTAGACAGATAATAATAATAATAATAATAAATGCTATTCACTTTTTTGAGATTGCTTAAGTACTACATAGTAAAATTATTGCCGAATAATTATACAAATCTTATTATTTGTTGCTATACCACACTATAATGTGTAATGTATATCTTAGTGGGATTCATAAGAGAGTTATAGTTATTTATCCCAATGGTATTCATACAGAATGGCAAAGCGAGGTCTTTCTGAAGAGGAACAACTAAGGTATATTTAATTGACAATTTGTCAGAAGTTGACTGTGTAGAGGATTATGATCCTTATACAACAGATGACGATGATAAAGACAAAAATTATGAAACTGATACTACTGATTGTTCTTCTACTGATCAAAAATGCGATGTAAATGATGTGCAAAACCAATATGATAATGGAAAAGAAGAAAGTGAAGAGAATGATACTACAGAGGAAATTGAAGAGGACAATGTTACAGAAGAAACGGAAAATAAAGAAAATAATAGAAACAGTAAATGTAAATACGTCACAATATATTGTTTGGTATCCAGTAACTGAAAATTTTTCCCCGCGGTTTCAAATTCCTCCAGTCCAGTCCTGTACAATAAATTGCAGCATTAAAGCGACTTCAAATCTTTTAGAGATATTTATAAAATTATTTCCTTCAAGTTTATTTCTTTTTACAGCAGACTGTACAAATAAAAGACTGATGAAATTAGAAAAAGACGAAACGAACAAAGTACAAAAAACTGGTGTATGTAAACTAATGGTTATAATAGACTGTACTTTGGCCATGAGCTACAATAGATTACCATCATTGCAACATTACTGGTCAACGAAACCGTCTGTAGGAAATAATTCTGACAAGCCAAACAATGCTTCTATGTGGATGAACTACTAAACTGTATGAAAACTACTTTCAAAGAGAACCGCTCTGATGGTTCGCGTCAAAGTATTGAAGAATTCCTGGTGAAATTCAAAGAACGTTCAACAATGAAACAGTACCTCCTAATAAAACCAGTCGAATGGGGAATAAAAATCTGGATTAGAAGTGATGCAAGTGCCAGCTACAGTGGTAAGGATGTTGAACATCACGATCGTACTCTTAGAGAAAGAGCAATTTACAAGTTGATCAAGTTGATTAGCACTATAAAAGATAAAAGTGTGGTACTATGTTTTGATCGACTCTTCACCTCTGTAAGGCTTATGAACGAAATTCCAGATGTAGGTACAATAATCAAAAATAGGGAAAACAGGCCAAAAAGATTGAACAAGGGAAAATCAGAGTGTGTTGTAAATTCTGCTGGTACTATATGCATAAAATGGCAAGATACTATGGAAGTTTGTGCTCTTAGTAACTGCCATTCATTCATTCATCGCTATCCTTCAACGAAGACAAAAAGATGGAATGAAAGCAGAAGTGCCTTGCTCTGAAAACCTGTTTTTTTATAATCAATTTATGGGCGGGGTAGATCTTGCGTACTAGATGATGCATCTATATGACCTAGATATGAAATTAGGAAAGTGGTGGAAAAACATTTTTCAAATTGGTCATGGATGCAGCTATAAACAGCTGGGTGATTTACAGTGAAGTTCGGTGTTAGAAATAACCATTTATTACTTTTTTGATTTCTTTGGTGGAAGAATTGATTGTAAATGGCAAGAATGTCTCAAAAGAACATATTAGACGAAAATCTTTTGGAAGAGCCACTAAGAAATTGAAACTTATGCACGATGTTGTAGATCATATGCCTATAGAGAACAAAACCCGCCGTTGGTGTTCCAGATGTTCTCAACATAAAATTGAAAAACGCACTACTACATTGTGTCAGATGTGTCAGCTCCCACATTATCATATATAATTATATGCCTTTTTTAATTATCATTTTGCATTCAGTTATCTGTTTTATTTCAAATCTTACCATAGGCACAATCATGTCCCACCAGTATTTACCACTGGGGTAAATTTGTCCCAGCATATTTTTTTTTATTTTCACGAAAGAAAATATGAATCAATATATTGCATCTCAAAATATGTATTTTTAACTAATACAATATAAATGGTTTTAATAAAAATTATCCAATTAACAAATTCGGAATAAAGAATTTCTCTTCTATAGAAAGACTGGGCTCAAACTGTTTTTTCGGTTATCAATTTAATAAGCAATTGAAGAAACATATCAGTTTCTGCCTTTGAAAAACTAAAATATACAAATTAAAAATGTTTATTATAAAGTTTCATAAACTGCAGATCTTGATGACCTATTTCGGTTAATTATTACTTATTATAAACAACATTTTGTGCAATTCAGCATTTTGTATTAACGCTTTTACAAACCTGTCGCTTGCACTAATTAATAATTTTCACAAAGATATTGTATGGCGCACAGCACTGATTACGTCACGTGCTAGTTTAATCTACACTTTAAAAATTAATTACTGAAATATTCAGGAGAATCGAGTGTTTTACTTGTGGATTGGAAGTTGAAGATTCTTGTTTATGAAACGAAGTTTGAATTTGAATGATACTTTAAAACTTCCAGTTCCTCATTTGCTTAATTCATATACATAAGAGCTTATTTGACTTTAGTGTATCCCACTCTAATCAAATTTCAAAAGTAAACTAAAGTATTAGTTACCTTACTCAAATATTATCTGTAAGCAAACACGATTTTACAAGAAACTTTTAAGATAAAATTAATTCAATAAATTAGATTTTGTAATGTGGTTTTGTTCCAACATAGGCATATTTATATACTTTACAGTACCTTTCTAAGAAACCTTAATAATGAGTGACGATATTCAAGTAGCAGTGATATTTGATTTGAGTTCGTCAAGTTTATAATTATCATTTATAATGAGCATGCAAATAGCAAACACATTTATGTAAACAGGACCTCTGTAAAACTTATGTTTAGCTTAATAGGTTGCCTTGGATGGGGTTAAGACAACAATTAGCCTATTAAACACAAAGATACTAATTTCTCTTATTATTAGAATACCGAAGGCATAAGTTCATGTTTATAATCTTTAGCATAAGCAGAAATTCTTAAAATCATTAAATTACTAAGAATAAATTGAACTTTTAAGTTTTAACATTAAATTATTGCGAATTCAGTACTTGAAAGCTTACAACCAGCTTGATGTTTTTCCTAATTCACAGTTGCCTAAACCAGTACTAAATCACAATCTGTAAAGTTAATCCATTTATTTGATTTGTGCATATTATTTTAATTAAAATATTCAATTAGAAAAAACATTTTCTGCGTATGAAGCTTTTTTTATTGTACTTAATTTGGAAAATTAATTAAAAAAACAAATGCACAAAATCTTAGTAGTATTAAATTAAATTTGATCTAAAAATATTTAATTTAATCTTTCAATTTTATTGTTATTTCAGTGCTAAAGAAAGCATTCAACATGTTCGATTCCAATAAGCGTGGGAGCATTGAAAAAGAAAAAGTGAAAACAATTCTGAGGACTTTAGGTGCTTCGTACGACGACAAAGATTTAGATGCTCAGCTTAAAAGTGAAGACCCAGAAGGTATGTGTGAAATGTCTGTTATTATTTCTGCACCCTTTTCTTTTAATAAGAAAAACCGGAAATTACTTTTTTCTTTTTCTGGTTTTTGTTTTTGACATAAAAAGGAGCATAAATCAAAGATTCTTTTCACTATGAATAATTGTAGTATATGAGCCCGGCTCGTGACCGTTAATATCGCGTGGGTGCTTTGCTACAAGGTAAATAATGTTTCAGCTGCCCACGATTTTCAGGGTGCAAAAACGCTTGTGAAGTTATTTATAAAATTGATGGAATTATATGAAATTGTTTTATTTACGTTTTAGGTACGCCAGAAGATACCTATGAAGTTTGGTTTCTAAACTAAAAATATTATTTTTTGTATAAAATATAATTTTAGAAATTTATTATTAGTTTATCGACATGATTCTAAAAACGTTATATTAGCATGCATCTGAAATAACAGAAAAGGGTGATATCAGATCAAGATTTTACTATTTCTGTATTTATTAAAGGTCTTATACTAATAATAATAAATAAATCAAATTCTCGAATCAAATCTTTCTTCGACTTCAAACTCGCTTTTCTACATTTTTTTTCAAAGAAAATTATTAGATTAAAGAAACTTGTTTCAAAAAATCCTATGATTTATTATATTACTGATTTTTTAAATTTAGCTTTCTCTTTTGTTATGTCATAATAGTTATTTATATAAGAAGAGTGTAAAGTGAAGGTTTTGAACAAGAAGGAAGTTGTCACTAGTACCATAAACCCTACGAAAACCGAAACCGAAAAAAAGTTTTTATGACAGTATTCTGTGTAGCATTCGTTTTAAGACTTAAGCATAGTATGCAAAATTTAGAATTTAGATACAGAAGAAAATGATGACCGTAATACAATAACATGGAGAATTTTTCCTCACATGGTCAAAGATTAAAATTCGAATAAGTAAATAGCCAGATTTTCTATTTTTCAAAAAAATAAAACCCAAAAAATGCCACAAAGCCTATCAATTTTGTCATGTTCTTAAACGAGTTACTTCACTCTAGCTGTACAAAACAGTGCTGATACCCACTATCACTTACGAGTTGGTGGTATGGTGTTATAAAAAGAAACAAATCTAGGATTAGAGAACTGCAAAGACTAGCACGTTTAGGCATAACTTGGGTTATATCATCTCTATAGAATTGATAGCAGTTGTGGAAATGCTGCTAAGCCTTCCACCTATACATATTAAGGTTAAAGTAGTATTATAGTTTTAAAACACTAGGATGTGGAAGATACTTAGTATTTACACAAATGATCATATCAATATTTTTAAGTAATTCACTAAAAACTATTTTATCAAACAAAACGACAAACATTCTGGTTTATCACAAAGTTTACACTAGGACTATATACCCAAATACCAATTGAGAGCTTAAAACAGGACTAGATGACCAAGCTGCAGAATAAGCAAAAATCCAGTCCTTGAAGTAGATGCCATTGCAATAATGATTTGTACTTAATTCATGCTGCAGTAAAACTATTGCTATAGGAAAGTCTGCATCAGGCAATAATCAAGGCACTAATATCGTTTGATTTTATATCCTATCAAGACCTGCAGAACACAGCATGCTAAGTTTGGTGTGGATACCAGAAGATCAGAATATCATAGAATGGGCCACAAATGGCCATATTTAACATTGGAAAAACCAGGAAGGCCTCACTCATTCCAAGCTCTCATTTGAAGACTTCCGATGTATGAAAACTTGGCGAGTGCAAACTATGTAGTAGCAAATATTTACAACCTTCTCTGCAGAATTTACCACTTTGCTGGTACTCGCAGTATGAAAGCTCAACTTAAATATTTTGAAAATGAATCTAATCATATTACAACAAAAATGGAAAATGCTGTTCTTTCAAACCAACAAGCCTTCAGTCTACAGTAGATAGGGCTTGAAATAAATAGCAATGTAATAATAGATTCAGGAAACTTTATTCTTATTAAAAGATTGAATATGGGGTTGTTTCGAAACCATTTATTACACAATACTTTTCAATTCTAATTTGATATTTAACTTGGTACCAAAAGAACATTTGAAAAACGCAAGAAACTGGATGCAAACAGAATGAACAAAATCGGGTGAGATTTCATCTGTAAACATTAGGAGGCATTTTGATAAGGCAATAGTGTTTGAGGGATAAGAAATTTAATATTTGTCTATTTCGAATAGACCCATCAGATTTCATTAGTTACAAGACTAGCAGTATTTAGGGAAATTTTGAACAGAATTATTTTGGGAGAGCAGACGACACATTCATACATATTTTTGTTCTACCACTTTCAAATAGCAGTCTTCAAATTAAAGGTTATAGAATGAATTTACAAGATAAATGTCTCATGTCAGCGTAGTTGATATGTAAAATAGATAAATCTTTTACACAACCTTTGTTAAGCTACTGAAGAATCCATTGTAATCCATACTCTAATTTAAACAAGTCTGTACAAATTCAACACATCTTTATTTCTTTTTCAACTATGAGAATATCCAACTTTACAATAATAAAAAACGTCAATCATACTCTTTTCACACAATGACGTTAGGAAGATTGAAATAAAAAAA
>VTPC01000619.1:0-29194 GCA_011009095.1 Ignelater luminosus | reverse complement strand
AAAAAAATACAGTTGATACCAGACTAGTCAGTTGGTAGTCTCAGCCATGAATAACTACACTATATGTATAAGCAACTGTCGGTTAATAATACTTGACTCATCAGCAAAATATATAGTAATAGTAACCTTAATCTTGAAAAGATTCAAATCATCTGTTTGATTTAAAGAGTAAGTAGTTTGCTTATATCAAAAATTGGCCAGATCTTGCAGTGGAGGTCTCTAAGGTGAACATTTGTCTACACTTAAGAGATATTTTGGGGCTCCATAAGTGTGTAAGCCAAAATCGTCAAGGGAAACTTTAGAGGTAATGTTAGAGAATTATTTTAATTTTTTTTCATATTCAATAATTTAGAAGCGAAAATTAAATTCAGTATCTGGAGATCATTTGCATCTCAGATTTGACGCTTTGGTAAAATTACTTTGGTTCAGTTCTAATTCCTATTTTATTTTAATTATAACTTAATACAACATTGCAATGCTATTAAAAAGAATATTATAAAATTGATTTTCCTTTTAATGTCAGTTTAGAATGGACCTTTTCAATTTTCCAAAACTTTTGGTTTTTTATATTGGGTATGAAAGAGCATCAATCAAAATGTGCCTGTCAAGTAAAATAATTTTTTTGTTTGCTTTCTCTTTAGTGTAAATATAAATTTCATTTTGAATTTTATTGAACAACGTCTCTGTAACTTTTGAATGCTACCTCTCTCAAAAGTATGTTCAGATATTGTATCAAGCATCTATTAATCTATCTTTGATGATTATAGTTAATTAGTAGATACAGATCAAAAGTTGCAAATCCTTTAAAAATAGAGAGCTCAAAAAGAGGCTACATTTGCAATTATTAAAAGGTTATTTCAGATTATGTCAAATGGTAAATAGTAGAAAACTATGGTAGACGTAGAGATTAGTTATAGTGACGTTATAGTTTGGCGGGAAATATTTATTTAGATCTTTTTCGATGAATTAGTACAAATAAAGATTTTAAAAGATTACGAAAGTTTTATGAAAGCTGTATGATCTATTAGCGTCAATTTTGCAATATTAAAAAGATCCATAGCCATAGAAAATCATTCTTTGGCATCATTTAGTCACGAAACAGTAATATAGAATGCTGTTCTTCTGGCAAATTGCTCTAGATGTTCTTGCTGTATCTCATCTATGCTTAAAAATCAAAACAATCTTTTTGTGACAATAGGTCCTAAATGCCATAATAGCAGTTTTAGACATGCCCCAAATATATATATTGAGAAAAAGATTAACGTCAAAACAGAATTCCGTAAAGTGCAAATGACTATAGACAAGTGCATGGCAATAAAATATCAAATAAATGCAATAATCTTTCAAAGAAAAAGAAAGTCGCAAAAGAAAACAAATGAGATAGTAAACACGGCGACTGAAATGAAAAATTAGATTAAAGCTACTTTTTTAACTCACAAAACTAAACATGGACGGACATGAGAAAGTCCAGATAAAGAAACCTTTAGTCAAGTAGATACCAACTAGATAAAGAAAAGGTACAAACGGTTAATTATATATAATGCTGTTCTTTACATTCAAAAAAAAGAAACCCGACCATTCAAGATCTGAGATAAAATACTGCAAGCGTTACGAGATCAAACCCAGACCGAGTAGATATTAGATAAATCAACGAGAAGTAGTCAAAGAAGGCTAAAATCAAAAAGATTGCCAAAAAAGAAGAGCTTGGTTTAACGAGAAATGCAAGATTCAAAACAGACCCAGAAGATGGCTAAAAGAAAATAAATGAGAAGGTATAGAAAGGTTTAGAAAAATTAAAAAAGTATTTGCAAAAACAAAGAGGGAGTAATGATTCTCTTTAAGATCAAGGTCGAGAAAACGTTTATGCAAATGGAAATAGCATTTCCAAGAAACTAATGTTTGATAAAAGTAAAGATGAGCAACGGAAAATGAAGAAATAACAAAAAATAACGAGAAACGGAAGCCATAAGGAAAGAGGAAATAGAAATTATGGAAACCTTGGAAAATTTTAATCGCCTAACCACTAGGCATAAATTCTTTAACAAAGTCAATAAAGGGTTCATCAATGGAGAAGGAAGATTATGTACTCTCTTAAACTTCAAGAATGGAGACCGACTACTAGTACGCAATAACTGCAGGCTAATATCCTTACTAAATATCTCAGTTATAAACTGCAAAGACAAAACTGAAGCGCATAATGAAACTAAAATTAGGTAAATATCAAACAAATTTATTTAAGAAAAGATCAATTTCAAAACAATTGGCAACAAATGCATAAATACAAGAAGCATCATGAGCAAAAAAGTTAAGAGATCTACGATCTATTCCTAGACATTGCAAAGTATGAGACAGAAAGAAATTCCTAAAAGTATCAGCAGTACAAGTACTTTAGATCGCATTGACCAGCTCAAGTACATAGGTGTATACCTATGAAATGAGACTTTTTTTTCAATTTTAAACGTTTATTAACAAAAAATGGTTACAAATTTAATCTTCAAAATAATAGCCATCGCTAGCGACACATTTTACCCATCTCTCAAGCAATTTGTGAATGCCGCGCCAAAAAGATTGGCCGTCTTTGGCCGCAAACCAATCATCGAGCCATTTTTTGGCTTCTTCGTGAGAATTGAAGCGCTGCTCGGAAAGTGCGTGGCCCATCGATGCAAACAAATGATAATCGGAAGGCGCCAAGTCTGGTGAGTAAGCCGCATGCACCAGCGGTTCCCAATCGTACGTCTCCACCAATTCCCGGGTCGCTCTTGTTCGATGTGGTGGTGCATTGTCATCAAGAAAAATTACTTTGTGACGCCGATCGGCATATTCTGGGCGTTTTCGGTGTATAGCGCTGTTCAAATCGGCCAATTGTCGTTGGTAGCGTGCACCGTCAACTGTTTCACCTGGTTTTAATAGCTCGTACCAAATCATACCATGCTGATCCCAGAAAACACACAGCATTGCCTTGCGGCCGAAGCGATTTGGTTTGGCCGTTGATTTTGGCTTGTGGCCGGGCGGACCATACGATCGTTTACGCTTGGGATTGGAGAAATACACCCGTAACGATTCGATGCAAAAATGACTTCCTTTTGAACCGGGAGAGCAGCATTTCACAAGTGGTTTTTCGGTTCTCTTGCTGCCTTTCAGTCAGTTCATGCGGCACCAATCTTCCGACCTTTAAAATCATGCCCATGTCTTTCAAACGTTTGCAAATGGTTTTTTGGGTCACTCCCAACTGCTCTGCCATCATTTCTTGCGTTTGACCATCATCTTCATTCAACAATGCTTGCAATTCGGTGTCCTCAAACTTTTTCGGAGGCCGGCCACGTTCCTCGTTCTCCACGCTAAAATCACCACTTCAGAATTTTTCAAACCACCTGAAGCACTGTGCTCTGCTTAGAGCATGTCCACCGTAAGCTTCTATAAGCATTTGATGAGCTTGAGAAGCGTTTGTCTTCAATTGATAACAGAAAATCAACGATGTCCGCAAATCGTAGTTTGAAGGCACGAAATTCGACATTTTTAAGAGCGAAAACAATGCGTTGTTGTATGAAACATCACAAACAATGAATTGAATATTGTTGACAGATGACAGACGAAAAAAATAAGACATTTGGGACAGTTTAAAAATACTCCTAGCGACATCTGTGGTCTAATAGCTGAAAGTCTCATTTCATAGGTATACACCTGGTAATAATATTAAAATATCTGGAAAGAATGATAACCAATTTAAAACTAATATTGGGTTACGTCAAAACGCCCCAATGTCAATAAGTAAAAATATTAAATGGAATTCTAAAACAAATAACACGAGAGAGCAGAATAAAAACAACTTGAAGTGTCAAGAGGTCAAAGAACAACCGCAATGTCTAAAGAATGAAAAAAAAAGAAATTCAAACTAGAAGTGAATGTAAGAAAATAACTAGCCCTGGTTTTGGGAAAATAAAGAGCTAAACCGGAAACGCAAAAAGGAGCAATACCGAGCAATATTTAGTAGTTTATTTAAGGGCGGAAGTCAAGGAAGACGGCAAATTAGAAAATGAAATAAAAAGAATAACAAGAACAACTGAGCTAAGTAAGATTATGACCTAAAAGAAGTACCACACGTACTGGAAGCACAACTATAGAGAATCTGCAATAACATATGGGAGCAAGGTATATACTGGCCAACAAGGAAATCAAAAAATATCTTTAATATAAGAGACGAAAGCACTAACAATAAGGATACTATAAAAGACAAAAACCACAACTGGTGTAGAAAAATAAATGAACAATAATAATAATAATAAAATCAAAGATGCTCCTCACCAATAATTTTACTTTGTCGTAGACACCTTTTGCTAGATTAAGGTTTCTTTGCTATGAAGAAACAGACAGTTAACCTAGGAATGATGAAGATATAAGAAGTTTTAGGTTAGAAGATAAATCTCTACACAGCTCGAACATAAAAACTAAATTGTCTGATTAAATTTTTGCTCGAAAGTTAGTTTCTGCTATTACATCTGCCATTCTAAGGACCAATTTGGCACTGGGGGCCAAGTTTGCCCAACCATGCTCTGTACTAATAGTCCAACACTTGGAATACCTTTTCAGTGCCAAACAATGTATTTGCAAAATCTTCGAAGATGGATGATTAAAACAGCAGAAGAACCAGTTACGGAGAAGATTACTGAAATTTTGAATATGGTACTTAGTTGATAAACATAAGTAAAACAACTGTTGATAACTTAAAATGAAAGAAATAGAACCTACGTGAACAAATTTACTATCGATCAGACTTTGATAAATTACACAGAGAGCAGTAACTTAAGTTTTGGAAATGACCAAGCATAAAATTGATGTTAAGATTTTTTTACAAATGCTATAATAAAAGGCATAATTAGATATAATCAAAAATATGTGATATTAAAAATAAATTATACAAATCGAAAAGAGACAAAAAGAAGAAAGATATTTTGGGATGGTTTCAATTAAAGAACGTACAGAAAAAACCAAGGCATGAAGTAGAAACAGCATAGCGTAGAGTAAGCGCAATACCAAAACCGAAAAGAACAAAAATCCATGATTAAAGTAGGCAGTGGTGATTGGTTGGTGAAGTCTAATGAAATCAAAATATAAAGATTAATTCCCGAAGTGAAAAGGAAACTGGTAGCCTCCGAGATGCACCATTTGTACATTGTACGTAGGTATCAAAATGAAAACACCTACATACCAGATGAGGAAAGGCGAATAATAATAAAGAAGATAGCACATAATAGTGCAGAACGCCTAGAGAAGAAAAGAATGATCGTTTGGACATGCTATGGGAATAGCAGAAGCTACTGAGTGGTCAAAAAAATGTTGAATGGAAAAACTACTTTTAGGCAAATAGCTTCATAATTTACATAAGTTTTAACTAAAGGGTTTTCCAATAAGAGGTGTTATTTTGATATTCAAAGAAAAGTGCCATTTTTTAATATAAATGATCGGATGTTTATTTCATTATAAAGAGGAAGGTATGCCGTTAATAATGGAAAATAACATCAGGCAAATGACCACCACGACCACGCTTACAGGACAATATACTTTTCATGAAATTTTCCATAACCAAATCGCAAAGTGGCTGCCCTATGTCCTCGATAGCCTCACGAATTCCATCTTTGAGGTCTTGAATCGACGCTGGGCTGTTGGCGTAGACCTTCTCTTTCACGTGGCCCCAAAGAAAGAAGTCGCAAGGTGTTAAATCACAAGATCTCGGTGGCCAATTGTGATCACCTCTTCGAGAGATAACACGGTCCGGAAACTTTTTCCGTAAAAGATCAATGGTTTCGTTGCTTGTGTGGCACGTAGCGCCGTCTTGTTGAAAGTAAACGTTGTCCAGATCAATACCATCCAATTCCGGCCATAAAAAATCGTTAATCATCTCTCGATAGCGCAATCCAGTCACCGTAACTGTTGCTCCAGCCTCATTTTCGAAAAAGTAAGGTCCAATGACTCCGCCGGACCATAAACCGCACCAAACAGTCACACGTTGAGGATAGAGAGACTTTTCAACAATAACTCTTGGATTTTCTGAGCCCCAGATCCGACAATTTTGCTTGTTGACGAAGCCACCGAGGTGGAAATGGGCCTCATCACTCAAGATGATTTTTCGATGGAATTCTGGATCATTTTCATGCATTTCAACGACCCAATCAGCAAAGACACGACGTTGTTGATGATCGGCCGGCTTGAGTTCTTGTGTTAACTGGACTTTATAAGCCTTAAGACCCAAATCTTTATGCAAAATACGGTGTAATGACGTTTGTGGAATGGCTAATTCCAAAGAACGACGAGGAATGGACAAACCTGGGTTTTCTTTAACACTTTCGGCTACAACAGCAATATTCTCGGCTGTTCTTGAGCGACGTGCACGGGTTTTATTCTTCACATCACTAACTTGTCCCAAGAGCTCGAGGTTTTTCACCAATTTCTGTATTGCGGTCCGACAAGGTGCTTCACGGTGACCCAAAAACGTTCGAATTTTACGAACCGTCTCTGCCAAATTTTCACCATTTTTATAGTGAATTTTAATAATTTCAATGCGTTGTTGAAGCGTGTATCGTTCCATATTTATTAATGGCGTAGTTTCTACTTGTCAAATGTCAAAAAATGATAGCTTCAAAAGTGACATCTACCGAAATAGCGGGCTATTCAAAATAACACCTCTTATTGGAAAACCCTTTATAATTAATTTGGGAAAAACTAATTTTTTGTTAAATTATTCCCATTTAGAAAAACAAGAAAGAAATAATTAAAGAAGAAACAAACAAGTAACGTCTCATTTCGTGTTTTCGTATAGAATTTCCTTCTATTTTTTCTCCATTCTTTGTCCTCTCACATCTTTTCTGATTTATCCCGCATCCCTGTACGTTCCGCAATTTATCTTATTCTAGGTCTAGTTTTAAATTAATGTAGGTTCCCTTTTTTTTGCGAATTAAACAAAGAAAGTGAGTTAAAAGAAATTCATTTACGACATTAGTCATCACATTTTTCGTCTAAAACGCGTGTCATGCTTTTTTCATAGAATTCCTGTTTGATTATTGGCGACCATTGACCTCGGAAAGCTTTTAATTTTCTACTATTTTCGTGCCGAGAAGTTATCCACCTTTTAAAGAACAAAGGCCATTGTGGAAAAATCGAAGTAGTCAGCGGGTGGACTTTTAATTTATTTTCTTTTTGTCCTTAAATAGACTAATGGTAATGAATTTGCTTTTTTTAAATCTAACCATCCTTTAAAACTGTTTTATATCAAATAAATGAAGACAATTTATCGTTTAATTCGTTTGGGAAAATTTCGCAATATAACACGGAGCAGCGATGCATAACACAAACGGAACTCATTATCAGCAACGCCAGCATTTTGTAACAAAACGTATATTGTTCATGTCTGATTGGATGCTTTGTTTGGTGGTACGCAAATTTTCAAATATCTCGTTCCATATTATCTCTAGCAGACTGTTCAATTATTATTTTCCTGTATGATTCTAGTGCATTTTTCTTTTATGAAAAGAAATAAATTTTCCTTTTTTAAAAAAAATTTAATTTTTTATTTTTTACAGGCACGGGACAATTAAATTTCGATTCCTTCTGTAAAGTATGTGTGCCCTATCTAGAGACAGAAGATGATGAAGCACTTCAGAAAGAATTAAAGGAAGCTTTCAGGCTTTATGACAAAGCTGGTAAGGATAAATGTCGTTTTGATTATTCATTCCTTTTAATATTTAAATGTGATCGATTTTTTTTAGGCAACGGTTATATTCCAACATCCAGTCTAAGAGAAATATTAGCAGCTTTGGATGACCAGCTAACTAATGATCAACTCGACGAAATGATTGCCGAAATCGATACCGATTCATCTGGAACTGTCGATTTCGAAGGTTAGAAAAATTAAAACGAATTACAGATAAACATGAAAACTTTTTTTCAGACTTTGTTTCATAATTATGCTTTTGAATTATTAACTAAAAACGACAGATGGTGAAGTTAACTGGAAACTTTTTTGAACTTAAAAATTAAAGCTTATTTCAAGTTTATAAAAGTTTGCCGCTAAAGTTTCGTTTAAAATTATTCAGAAAATTAATGAGGTTTCAGTTTACTAATTGCTTAAAGATTTGTACGTAGTATATACGTTTTAATCTTTCAAGGCTTATTAAAATCAACGTTTTTCTTCTTGTTACAGAATTTATGGAGATGATGACTGGAGAATAAATTAAAATATCAGCAGTTTCTCTATCTAAAATTCAAACATCTTGTTTTTATGTTAAGGAAGTTGTAATAAATAGAAAATTGTAAAAAACAGCAATAAAGACTTTACCTATTAAGAGCAATAAATATTTTAGTGTCTTTTATTGATAAACAAAAACCCAAACATTCAGGTCAAATAAAATATGATGCAACTAACTTATACGTTATCTTTAAGGAATTTATTATCATTGATGATAATGTACTTCGATGTTCATAGATTTAACGAAACACAATATTTCAAGATAATTGGATTTAAATTTCACTTAACGTTGCTGATGTACATACCATCATATGCTCAGATGTGTAAGTGTCAATCAAATCGGTAAGACAGTAATTAATTTCCAATAGGTGCTAGATTGCAGATGAGAAAGGCTTAAAAATTGCATTTGGTTTTGCAAACTTTCCTAAATCAGAATGCTTTTAAACACCGGACATTATAAAACTTTGCCAAGAAAACTTAAGGATTAAAAAAGACGCTCAATTGAAGATCAATAAGAAGATCTGATTTCTCATGCCCGTAAAGGATTACTGCATATTATACAGTAACGTATAGAGCATTACAATATTTTTCCAAATCCTTCAACGGTAGGCAAGATTTGTCAGGTTGGTTGCAGATCACACGACTTAGTGCGTCTTAGGACAAGTTCAGATTACTGCGCCCTTGTACCTTACACCAAGCAGTTATAAAACTCTTCTGACCTAGAAGACAATAACTTACTGAACAAATCCAACCGGTTTATATATGAACTTTTTTCCTGTCTAAGCATAATTTCAAAATCATACCTAGATAGACATTGTCTTAAAGATGTATAACAAATAAGACTTCTTTAGGCGATCGAAAAATCTACAGTCGTATCGTTAGTAGTATTTACCTGAATTACTGAATCAAAACTAATAAAACTGGAAATTAATTTTCTTCCAGCATCTGTTGGTATTATTTAAGCTGAAGAACTTTTACAACAGTTTCATTAAGCTATACTATCAGGGTTAGGCTATTTAATACAAAGATTATTAAAAGTGTATTGACGATTCCTCCTTTTGCTGCCCTTTCAAGGAATTGAATAACAAATAAAAGAGTAATCATTTTTAGTATAGTTGACAGAAATTTTTTATACGTTGTTTGGTGAAACAACGCTCTTGGCATAATCACCAAACCGGGAAAAGATTGGTTCAAGATCAGGAAAACAGACTTCATACTTTGGTCCTCTCAATTTCCGTGTTTTACGAGAGTCTCATACATAAATCGCAAAATTTACGAGATTCTTGATTTTCATGATCCGCTAACTTCCTGCGTACTATGGATTACGAAAATGTTATGCGTGACTTGATTTTCATGGATCATTTCTGTAAGTCAGATTATCTATGTCTGCTTGCCCAAAACCATCACCACTCGCTTTGGTACGCTGTCCCTATCAGTACTGTACTATACTGTCCTGTCCTTCCACTTTTCAGAGCAGCGGTGCAAAGATCAACAGCATATGTAAAACTGTAAGCAGTGTTTTATATTAACTTTAAAGCTAGCCGTCGCAATTCATGAAACATGAAACCATGTGGCCACTTTCGAGACTCGATATGCTTCACGGTTCCACACAACCTATTTCTTTTCTCAGGTTCTCGTCCATTCACGTAAATATTAGTTTTTCCTTTCATATCACATCTACTTTAATTCACGTCACGTACCCATCTCTAGTTTATTACTATGGGTATAATAAACCTGTGATTAAAGTTAATCGACGATAGAAATATCGGGTCTTTATCAATATTCTACACAAAACAACGATTTTTACTTGATTACTTCATGTAAATATGGCACTTAAAGCAATTCAAGAAATCTATCTGAAAATATCTTGAGCAAATTTCAAATGGACTTCATCTGTGCAGGATAGATTGTCTTGATACACATGCATTCAGGTTCTATGACAAAGTCACAAAATATTAAAAAATATTGCTGTAGACAAACAGAATTGGGAATTTTACGCAATATTGTCCTGAAGAAATGAAGTGAAAGAAGAAATTCCCATTTCTCGAAATACTTGCAATAACAAAGTTAGATGGTGATCAAGTACTCAGTTTAATGAACCAACACGTTGGAGAGACAATATATAAGCAAAATTCTAATTTTAGAATTCCACGTAATTCGTAAGAAAAATACCATAAGAATATGTTTAAAAATCTGACACATGCAAAACGTTAAATGAGACCATGACGTCCTCCGAATTAAGGTATCTAAACTATTTATTAGATATGTAGTCTGCAACATCACATTTTACCAATTTTTACGCTCCCTTATCCTGAGGCAGCCGCCCCACTGGCATAAAGTCTAAAGCCGGCTCTGAAAGTCATGGGGCATTATATATATATATATAAAATCTTTACATTGCAGTGTCGAGGGGCCGGGCACACCAAGCCGCAGAGTGTGTATTATAGGCCTTACGCTGGAAGTACTAGAGATAGTGGAGCCATCATGGCTAGAACACTATGCTCGCTCCCCAAGATGTTAGTCTCGGCCGGGCGGACACCTGTCCGAGTTCTGACCGCGGCGAAAGTCGCTTAACTCAGAATAGCGCAGGATATACGGCCATATCCACTCTGCCGTACTGCCGGCTCATGGAGTACAATAAGAAAATAATTAAAATACTCAGAGAATATGATACTGCTATGTTTCATATCACATTTACCTCTGAATGTTGAATGATGACATCTGACCAATAACAAATCTAGTCTTTGAAGTAGCCAACACTATTCTGTAATGTTTGCGAAAAGGGGTGTTAAAAACTGTTATGTGAAAAGGCAGTTCAAATCAGCGTTGTCTTGCACAGTATAATTTTGTTTTAAATGGCCAAACAAAGAAATAATACTTTACAGGATTCTTAAAGGATTATGCTGTCGTGGTTTTCAGGAAAGAAGACAATCCAAATATGTATTTGGCTTACGCAATTTAATAAAAAGACTATTAGTTAGTTTTTAAACTAAATAAAGACGTCTACTAGAAGTGAGAATTTGAAGGTGACCTGGCAGCTAGCAGTGAGTATTGTACACTACAAAGGGGTTATCCAATTAAAGAATTATTCTACAAAAGGAGCTTTCCATATGAACGGCCATAAGTCATATGAATGTTTCCGCAGTGGTTGTAGCAAAATACCTTGGTATCAAAGCACTGAGTCATAAACTTCGGACTTTGGTCAAAACCATCTCAAATATCTTATAATCTATTGAAACCCGTTTTTGGCAGTTTCGGAAATTTCCAAACTTAAACATCAGCTAAATAAGCTTTGTTTGGGTTTAAAGCAATTAAAGTTAGTTATTACAATTTCAACCACAAAGTTCAAGCAGCGTTTGCTCTCAATTGTTTGTTTCAACACTACAGCACGATAGTTCAAAGCTAGATTCACAGAAGTCTTAGAGAAGACTACATTCAGTTCCTTTCTGTCAACCTCCAAAGCTGAATGAAAGGCTGTTAATGAGAAGTCAAACTTTTTAAAACAAAGTACTGTTTTGCATTGAATCTCCATCGACATCAGGCTTCGTAAACCAAAACAAGAAACATGCAAGGTTATTGTTTAAAAACAAATACTAAATCTTGTCGACTATTACGAAAGGGATGGATACACATAATTCGTAAGTCACATCATAGAAAAGAAAAACTAGGAAACTGAGCAACCTTTTTAACAAATTACATAGAGTTAGTTTATTGAGCCTTGAAAGGAAAAAGCAAAAATAAGGAAAACAAAACGCAATTATTTGCAAATATGCTTTCACCTTCAAACTGTTTTCATAACAAACTAATTTTAAACGACCGAAATTACAAGAATTGCCAGAAAAGTATTGTAATGGCTCATTCAAACGTGCCTAGTGAACGTCTAATTTTGATTTCATATACAAAAATCGCCATATTAATTTATCTTGTAATCAAGTGCTCATAATTTAAATCTGCTACTGGTGATTACTTAGCTATCACAATCTGATACAAAAACCACTAACGTTCTTATTAAAAAGTGTCTAATAAACAATAAATGACTGTAAGTGATAAAGAAAATTAAGTTTTTTTGAGACAAAAGCTATTTAGAAATTACAAAGCAAAACCCAACAAAATTAAAGTTGATCTTACCAGGCGTCGCCAGATTAGTTACAAATCTCTTAAATATAATGCATACCTAGTAGATAGCCCCAAGCGCTAGTAGGTACGTTATATCTAAATGGGTAGCTTTAAATTGTAACCATGAATTTTGTGAAGTACATAATGCCATACATTTCTAGGGATAAAAAAGAAATTGAAGTTTAAGTGGGTCAGCTGGTGAGTTTCGGTTTTCATTTTATTTTATATTAACCAAAGTTTTCAAAACCTTTCTTGTTTTATTATAAAAATAAGCCTCTCTTGTTTTTGGAATATTCAACCCCAGTATACCGATTCCTGGTGGAATCGCTGAAACAAAACTAGGTCAATACTAGCAAGATGCAAAAATGAGACTCTGCGGTTGCTTATCAAGAAACTACTCGAACATCCTTTAAATGTATATGTGCAAAAAGACAACAAGGAATTACCTGAAAATAGAAAAAAGAATATTTTTAATAATAAAACCTAAAAGAAAACTAAATAAGAATTATACGTTGAGAAACAGTGAAGGAAGTATATACTTTTCTATTTGCGAGCTACAAAAATAGTATTCAAAAACAAAAAATAGAAATTCTTATACGAAAAATGCTTATCGCCCTAATTTATTTTTGCCTGGCTTGAAGAAATCCAAGTTTGCAGGAAGTAAATAAAAAGTATGTCAGCTACACGCTTTCAGAAAGTTCTTTAAAATCAGCTTGTTGAGCAGCGAAGTTGAAGCTTGTTAAGCGTAAACTAGATGGTGATGGTTTGCGAATAACACTTTGGGAATTATAGGGATTCAAAGCAGCCTCCTAGTAATCTGTGTAAGTAGCTGTCTAACAGTTCGGATCTTAAGTTCTCCTCTAATATAAATTATAGAACTTGCAATCACCGTAAGCGACATTAGCCTATTCGAAACATAAGAAGAGTGTTGAAATATTAAGTTGATTCTAAAATTAAAATTACGCGTAGGTATATGTACATTGTGTTTCTGATGAAACTTCATTCGAGCGAAATTCCTTAAAGTAAATTGCTTTTTGCAATCTTTAGTAGAGTAGTAGTAAGGAATAAATTAAAATAAACAGGTATGAAAGGACATGAAAACTTACATACAGTGGCGTATGTGTGCTCAGCTTCGATTAAGAAGAATAAAACAAATAAAACAATTAAAAATTGAACAATTTGCCCCGTGATAGCATATTTGAAAGTCATAGCTGTAAGTAAGATACTTGAACATAGAATTCGAAGTGTCCAATATTTCTAATTATTTGATTCATCAATTTACAATATGAACAGATACAGGTACAGAACGTGAAGATATTATGTGGGCGGTCAAAGCAATCTACGACACCATTTCCAGCAGGACTTAAAATATGCAAGCCATATTGTGATTATAAAATTACAAGATCTCTTGAACAATGGAAGGACACTGACAGATACACAATATTCTTAAACTTAAGGAGCACTCATCTCTATTGTGTGGCATAGTAACATTGATTACGGGTCAATGAGTCAGCGAAAAAAACAATATAGAGAAATGCCAATGATTCGATTATTTAGAAAATGTAATACCCAAAAATGTGTTTACAAAGCAAAACCCGTTTAACAATTATTTTTCTTCTGGGTGTTTCTGAACAGTTGTACAATAAAAAACAACTGACGTTAAAGAAATGTTTTATACGCTCCAGTTGAAAAGCTGAAGAGGTGTCAGGACCAACATGTTCCTAAGAAAACAGAAAATGTGCAAAGATATAAAAACAGGGGTAGTAAAACAGGCGGTAAGATCAACAGTGGCCTATGGTAATGAATTGTGAATACTATCAGAAAAGCAGAGCATATTAATAAGCGCCATGGAAGCGAGGTTGTTGCGTAAAATAGAGGGCAAAACAAGAAGACATAAAATACTGAACAGGATATGCCAAGAACAATTGAAAATCAAACCCATACAAGATAAAATAATGGACGGTCAACTGACGTGGTTGCCGTATGTGGGATAATATACTTACTCAACAAGTGTAGGAAACAAAAGTACAAGAAAAACATGAAAAGAAAGATCGAGAAGAACGTGAAATGATAATGTAAAAAAAGAAGCTCTAGAAGGAAGCATAGAAATGGGGAATAAAATGCAAGATAGAATAAACTCAACCACATTGCCTTACACCTTACATTTCTACAAATAATGACGCTATCATTCAATTATGGACCTTCAGGACATCGTGTATATGTTCGTGCTGTTTATTCACAAATTTTGGATTTTGCGTTGTCTGTTCATTCTAGTAACCCAAAGGTATCCTTCATCTGGATGTCTTTGGCATCTACTTTAGCTGGTGAAACGGTTACAACTTCCATGTTTCCATCTTCCTTCGTCTAGTGGTACGTCGCGTCACCTCCGAGTGAATTCTGTACACTATATCAGCTTTTTAGTCAGAATTCTCTATTGCATCTTGAATAACCTTTATGCCCTTTACGTCAACAATGCAATCTGATGTTCTCTTGGAATATTAGAAGAGAGAAGGCCAACTTTGGAATAACCACCAAATAAAGGTTTATAAAAATCTTGGTCAATAATTCTGAGAAAAGATATTCTTCCGGTAGTAGAAAAAATTAAAACTAACAGAAGTTTGAAGTTTTCATTAGATATGTAAGTCCGTAATTTGTTTTCAATGAACTACTGATACTCCAGTTAACGAATGCTCGAAAAAAGGCTTCTAGACGGCATCCGAGACACAGGATTCTTGACTTTTGGTATATGTTGGAGTGTGCTAGAGGATGATTGTGTCAAAAGTCTTCAGTCCTACGAGGTCGGAAACACGCAAGCGCAAAGCAAAATATTTCTCTTTTTTGTTTTTTTGCTCATATCTCGAGAACGGCTGGTCCTAGCAAAACAATAACTGTATACCAAATTGTAGCTGACTAAAGTTCCTACAGAGTTTATTCGATAATTTGTTTTCTATTTGTGATAGTCCTCAAGATATTCAAATTTGAAAATCGCACTTTCTTCAAAAGTAAAATTTTACACCACAATTTTCGACTGAGTTTATTTTATAGCTTGGAAAGCGTTGGTTTAGAGTAAAATGCACCAAGATCGAAAGGAACTATCGAATCAAGTTTATCTCCCAGTTCGTGAACTGGATATGCATTTCATACCTGGGTAATTACACTAAGCGAATATGACACATAAATGTCCTTAGAACCTTTTAGTTATTTTATCACTGTTGCACAACTCTAACTTTTGTATCACCCATTCCTACAAGGATGGTTTTGGATCTGTTATAGAAAGTATTCCTTTTTGTCTAACCACTTTTGTTTCTCTCACCATTCTGTTGCTTATTATTTTTAACTCTTTTAATTCTTGTAATTGGTCAACTCTAATAAAGTTTTTTTCTCGCTTCTACTTTCTAAATGCACAAACTTTTCCTTAAGCTGGCCAATACTATACATTCTACGAGGGCGGTTCAATAAGTACCCGTGTTAGAAATGAAGACACAATTTTTTTCAAAAATTTTTTTTTATTTTTCAACATAGTCTCCTTTTAGAAATATACACTTCTCCCAACGTTCCTGCCATTTTTTAACCCCTCCAAAAAATAGGATTTGTCGAACTCTCCAAAATACGCCTCTATCTCGGCGATGACTTCCTCGTTTGAGCTAAATTTTTTTCTCGCGAGCCATGTCTTCATGTTAGGAAACAAGAAAAAGTCGCAGGGAGCCAGATCGGGTGAATATGGGGGATGCAGCAGCAATTCATAACGCAATTCATGCAGTTTGGCGGCGACAACTCCGGATGAATGTGCTGGTGCGTTATCGTGGTGAAACAGCACCTCCTTCAATTTTTTGTCGAAGCTGTCTAATAACTCACTGTAGTATTGTCCAGTGATCGTTCTTCCTTTTTCTAAAAAATCCATGAGGATGACGCCGTTCGCATCCCAAAAAAGCGTCGCCATGACCTTTCCGGCCGATGGAACTATCTTCGCCTTCTTTGGAGCAGATTCACCGGGAGAAATCCATTGTTTTGATTGTTGCTTAGTTTCTGGTGTATAATGATGAATCCAGGTTTCATCAACGGTGACAACTCGACGCAAAAACTCCTTCGGATTTCGCTTAAATTTCTCCAAACACTGCTTCGAAGTTAACAGCCGCATCCGCTTGTTGTCCACCGTTAGCAATCGCGGCACCCATCGCGCCGACAATTTTTCCATCGCCAACTTATCATGTAAAATATTAATTGCCGTTCCGGTCGACACACCTACGGCCTCTGCTACTTCACACACTTTCGTTCGTCGATCAGCGAGAATCATGTCGTGGACTATTTGAATGATTTCCTCGGTAACCACGTCTGCCGGGCGTCCTGGTCGCTCCTCATCAAAAACGGATGTTCGCCCACGTTTAAATTCGTTGAACCAATATTTAACTGTGGTCATAGATGGCGAAGTGTCCCCATAAACAGCATCCAACTTTGCTTTTATCTCCTCGCATTTTATCCCATCCAAAAACAGAAAGCGAATTACCGAACAATACTGCTCTTTTTCCATCTTAGCTAAAATCACGAAACAGGTCTTACTCAAATGGCTGTCAAATCCAAACTAACCTATCAATCAGTCTGCAATTTGTTATACCGTCGTTTGATAGATGGCAGCACACGATGATAACACCAACTTCCCTCAGGAACGCCTTCTGTCGTCAAACACGGGTACTTACTGAACCGCCCTCGTATGTTTGTCTAAAAGTTTCTCAGTTGGATGTTTTTATTTCTACAAGTGTTTTTACAGTTCCGCAAATCAATATTATTAGTTTTCTGCAGTAGGTGACTCATAACTATGAGACGTAGGTGTTCATGTGATACTCTGTACAAAGCACCATAACAAGCTTCTACGTACTGTACATCTATTCAAAGAACCTTACATGTTGCAAAGTCTATGACTATCAGCGCTGCTATCATCGTTACCTACCATTTCTATGACAAATAGGTCAGTGTTATTCACTTTCTCAACACCTTGACTGCCCCAACAAGTAAAAAGATCTGGTTCTTTCTGACCGGAACTGTTTTATCCTTGAATTGGACAGTGATAAAGTAGGTAAGTATCAAAAAGCAAATATTTTCCCCGTTTTGATATGAGAAGCAGCAAATGATTTACACGGCCACATAGTGGAATGAATTTTCAACTAGCAACCCACCGTTTCAGGCAGTCTCACTGTCGATTCACTAGGTGTAAGCCAAAATAGAATCTATTGCCTATAGCTGTGTATTTTGGGTTACATAAAAGTTGCATTGATCGGAGAAGCAAACGCTGCTTTCCTTAGATGTTAAAACTCTCTGTGCATCACGTTGTGCTTCTCACGGCAGGCAACGTGTTAAGTATATGCTTAAGAATGGAATAACGTAAGTTAATTTGAGTTACCTTGAGGTTTGCGTTCATGCTTGATGGTGTTTGATCTCTATTTCTATGGAGTCAACTTAAGCGTTTGCCGCTTTTTCTTTTATTCCTCCCCTTTTTTCCTAAGAAGCTTGTCCATAACCCTCAAGAAGTTTGGAAATGTCTTGTACTAAAGATGTAAGAGTATCTTCAACTCTACTTCAAGGTCCTTTTGTCTGTTGGATAAAGAAGTGTTGCCGTTTTGGGTCTTTGGACTGTTGACTTGTTACTGTTTATCAAAATTGGAAATTTGTCCTGGTTAGTCGGAAATGGACAAAAAGTTAACGTCTCGGTCGATCAATAGAATGAAAATCGAAACATTGAATTGTTGTTAAATCCTAACGTTATTCCATTTTTTTAACAACACAAATTGTACAGTTGATTTAGTGGGAGACGGGAAAAAACCTGGACCATGAATAATCTCAACCAATGCTGTACTACGTACCTTTATAAGGTGCGGACGAAGTAGAATTTTGTATAAATAGACCGTGTAATATTTTCTAAAGTTCCTGTATTGACAAAGACGCGATTGTCGTAGGTTCCATTAGAAATTTTAAAAACTAACGTGAGGGTGATCTCACAATGGTGAAACATATCATCAGAAACATTCATTAATGTTATAAATTTTCAGATTTGAAAATGTATAGTCAGCTCTGGCAACACTGGTTGTAGCTGATGATCATCCTTTCTTCTGCCATTTTGATATATGGTATTGTGACTTGGTTGGTGATTTTTCCTTACTGATCGGCAATTATATGTTTAAGAAAGTTTTTTACATTGACAGCTTTCAGTTTTAATCCGTCCGATATGGCACAATTGGCGAACACGAATTGTAGACACTGACAAATGGAGAAATCAGTACTGAAAGCTCTTAAAGCGCTTTTTCTTGCTAGTCCAACTTGTTGAACAAATGATCTTTAATTAGCATGACTCGAGAATTCGGCTACTTCATCAACTTATAAAAGGATTCACTTTGAAGGTTTAGTGGCCTCATCTAAAGCATACCTTTTGTGTGGTTTCTTCCTTGCTAAACGTGGAGGGTTCCTGCGGTTCATCCAATTAATACTAGACTTAGTATTAGACGCTTGGGTATTTGCAACTTCTTGAGACTGGTTTTTCAATTTTCTCCTTCCGAAAATTTTGGTTTAGTTTAGTGCTTTGAATCATAATACATCAAACCTTCTAATTTTTTCAGGATTTTCTTTATTGTTTTGGGCAGTGGCGTAGAGATGACACGGCTTCTTTTCTGGCGACCTTATTAGAAAGTTTGTGGCCGAAAGTTGACAGTTGTATTTGAGCTGGAGACAAAGTAATCTCTCCTCCCTGTTGTTCAATTTTTATTTGGTTTTTTTTCTCAGATACGTTTTGGATACCATAGATACCAAAGTTATTTTAGAATTACTTGCAGAATTAAATACTTGATGTAGAATAACTTTTATTTAGATTTCTAGTACATTTTCTAAGGTCGACAAAAAAATCATATGTGAAACGGTGGAAGAAAGTGTCTTTTTTACCTTGTGTGCTTTATGTTACAAGCCGAAGGCGAAAGGGGAAAAAGTATTACTTCCTTCTCTTGTAACGCAAACATAACTATTATAATTACAACACTGGTATTGGTAGTGGTTTTGTCTTGTACTGTGGCCATATTTCTTTTCATGAGTGCTGGGTAAAATACTGAGTAAAAGACGATTTAATACTGCGTTGCAACCAGTAGCGTCTGGTTCTCTCCTCAGCTACGTATGCTTTTGATTTGGCTCAATCCGCTTCAAAATTAGATTTTTACTGAGATTTTGTTTGGTCCAGACAAAGATGATAGTAATTACCAAGTATGTTTTATAGTTTTTATAAACCAGAACTTGCTGAAGAAACAAACGATTATATTAGGTTTACTACAGGGCTTCACATCGCACACACTAACTTTAAATTTCTAATACGAGGGCGGTTCAATAAGTACCCGTGTTAGAAATGAAGACACAATTTTTTTCAAAAATTTTTTTTAAATTTTTTTACATAGTCTCCTTTTAGAAATATACACTTCTCCCAACGTTCCTGCCATTTTTTTAACCCCTCCAAAAAATAGGATTTGCCGAACTCTCCAAAATACGCCTCTATCTCGGCGATGACTTCCTCGTTTGAGCTAAATTTTTTTCCCGCGAGCCATTTCTTCATGTTAGGAAACAAGCAAAAGTCGCCGGGAGCCAGATCGGGTGAATACGGGGAGTGCGGCAGCAATTCATAACGCAATTCATGCAGTTTGGCGGCGACAACTCCGGATGAATGTGCTGGTGCGTTATCGTAGTGAAACAGCACCTTCTTTTTCGCCAAATGCGGCCGTGTCTCCTTCAATTTTTTGTCGAAGCTGTCTAATAACTCACTGTAGTATTGTCCAGTGATCGTTCTTCCTTTTACTAAAAAATCCATGAGGATGACGCCGTTCGCATTTCAAAAAATCGTCGCCATTACCTTTCCGGCCGATGGAACCATCTTCGCCTTCTTTGGAGCAGATTCATCGGGAGAAATCCATTGTTTTGATTGTTGCTTAGTTTCTGGTGTATAATGATGAATCCAGGTTTCATCAACGGTGACAACTCGACGCAAAAACTCCTCCGGATTTCGCTTAAATTGCTCCAAACACTGCTTCGAAGTTAACAGCCGCATCCGCTTGTTGTCCACCGTTAGCAATCGCGGCACCCATCGCGCCGACAATTTTTTCATCGCCAACTTATCATGTAAAATATTAATTGCCGTTCCGGTCGACACACCTAGGGCCTCTGCTACTTCACGCACTTTCGTTCGTCGATCAGCGAGAATCATGTCGTGGACTTTTTGAATGATTTCCTTGGTAACCACGTCTGCCGGGCGTCCTGGTCGCTCCTCAGCAAAAACGGATGTTCGCCCACGTTTAAATTCGTTGAACCAATATCTAACTGTGGTCATAGATGGCGAAGTGTCCCCATAAACAGCATCTAACTTTGCTTTTATCTCCTCGCATTTTTTCCCATCCAAAAACAGAAAGCGAATTACCGAACGATACTGCTTTTTTTCCATCTTAGCTAAAATCACGAAACACGTCTTACTCAAATGGCTGTCAAATCCAAACTAACCTATCAATCAGTCTGCAATTTGTTATGCCGTCGTTTGATAGATGGCAGCACACGATGATAACACCAACTTCCCTCATTTGCAAGTTTTGATAAACAAATTTTAAATGACGCATCTTAACTAACAAAAAGTTAAGTTACTTACAGTTTAAGCAATTGATTTCAGTTGGGTATTATTTACGAATGAATGTTATTTAGTTATGTCAGTTGGCTTAAAGCTGGTAATTATGTACACTTGGAAATATTTGCAGGTAACTTGACGTTGGGAATTACTTGCGTGTGAGCTTTATTCACAACCACAAATAGTAGTAACAAGTAATTCACATAACACTACGTACTTACTTCATACATTAAGTTGAAAACACAAGAAACATTGCACTGTTGGGTAAAGTTTGAGCCTGATCACGAACAGTTATTGAAGCAGGTCGAGATTCTGATGAATCTGGGATGACTTAGGCAGACTAGGCTAGTACTTGTAAAACATAAAATTCAAATATAAAAGAAATAAAAATGTAAGATACAACTTTTCTCTCGAACTGCATCACTTCATGTAGAATAACACCCTAGGGTATTATCTTTCGTTCAGCTTAAAAGACTTATGTAGATAAGGTCCATTGTGACTCCTACAGTGCTGAAATGGTTTTTAAAGCAAGCTTAACATCCTAAGTTATTAACATAAGATACTTTGGAAAAATAACAATAAAATTAATTTTAAAAGATTACTAGTTATTACGTCTTCACGTCTGTATACCTATTTTTCAAGTTTTACTGAAAGCCTGACATTCATTTATTTTTAGATTTTGAATAAAGCTCTTACATTAACACTTCATCTTTAATATGTGTAAATATCGCTTTATGGATTTTTATGCCACTACAAATTCAATTTCTATTAACTTTTATCTATGGCTACGTGCTGCTATTTCAACTCTTATTACCATTATTGTCATTTTAACGATTAAACTAGAAGTACTTGGTATATGAATATTTTATGCACTCACATACGAAATGTTAGGAGTAATAATGATATCAGTTGCTTTATACTGTTCTATACATGTTACACGGTGTATGTTACATACTCCAGTAGTTAGGCGTAACGTACACACACAAACGGTTAATTCTGTTTGTCGTAAAGCTGTCATGAAAATGCAAACCAACAACAGATAAACAAGCTTTTATGGTCGCTTTGCTTCTGTGTTGAATAAAACCTTTTGATTCGTAATACAAATACAGCGAGGAGTGTTAATGTTATTTACATTTACTTTAAGCTCATTTAAGTGACTTATGTTGCTTGCAATCCGTACCAACCTTAGATACGCTTTTTTAACAAGCCATACGTATAGTTATGTACTCTCGTTTATTTCTCATTACTACAGTAGTTTTATTAAAATTAACGTGAGGGTTTTTAGAAATTATAAAATGCTCTTCTGTTTTCCTGCAGTATAAAATACTGCAAATAGCGAATAAGCGAGCTTGTAATAACGAAGCTTTCCCTAACAAATGCATTCATATTCGAAATGTAGGGTAAAGCTATTTTGCTCTATTATTCATCCAAGCGTTTGAAACCGTTCGGGTAATTAATAAAATGGTTTTCATATATTGAAGTTCTACCATACAATCCTGTTTACCGCTAACAAAAGATATATTTCTATTTAAGACATCAAATCTTCGTTTCGTCGCTTGATTCTAAATTTTCGTTTTTGACTTACCTTTAGATGAACAAAGCTTCTGTAGAATAAAATGCTAAAAGATTCCTTTTATAATTTTTTAAGTAGAAAGAAATGTTAATTCGCGAGTCAGGAAACTCTGCAATAATTGTTTTTTTTATTTTTTAATTTTATTTTATTGTACAACAGAGTTCCAGTTAACTGAATATACTTAGTTGAAGAAGTGGTGAGCATGCGTTTGTTTAAGTTATCTATCTCTGTTTCTTTTTGTTTTAATATATAGTTGTGCTAGTTTGTAAAATAAAATCATCAAAAATAGTCCGAGCAAACGTAATAATATAAAAGTATTAGTACAGTAACTTCATAAAAGTGCAAGCAAGAAAGTTTTCATGCAATTTAAACTAATCTAAAGTAATTAAGAGAAAAAACTTGAAGTAAAAACTAAATTGGAAGATCAGTAAATAAAATAAGAATAAGTGATAAAACTAAAAGCATAATTAATAAAAAAAATAAAGATAGTAAATAAGAAGGATAGTAATAATCATAACCAGCATTCCTTCTAGGAAAAAATAAATATAAAACTGTGTAAAGTAATATATAAAATAAAAAACTAAGTCTATTCAAACCGCAAACTCTATACTATGTAAAACTTCTAGATAACTAATCTAGGTCATAATGCAAAAAATCTATTGAGTAAAACTAATGGCTTATATTAAACTGTCCATTGCAAAATTTACCTGACTCAGACTTCTATAGCTACTAGCGCTTCCACTGCGCGCCTGTGAACAAACACAACAGTTCACGAAAACTGAAATTTAGTTTGCAAGCGATTTTCATTACAAACTTCTTTGCAGTAAATAAATTGCTATTATTCCTATACTTAGGTGTAATAAAAATCGCTTTCAATAAAATTCATTATTATTAGTAGTAGCAACACTACCACTATATTTCTAAAATAAATATGTCTAAAGCTGAAACTTTTTTAATAGTGAGAATGTAAATATGCAAAAATCTATGAAAAATGTTAGTACTTTTTTGATATAGTAGAATGAGTTTCTTTTGAGTTAAAGAAACAGTTACTATACTAATGAATTTCGAAAAAACTCGACAGGATGCAACTATTAAAATTACATGAAATAGATGTTTATAACCTTCAAATGTGGATCATTCCATAATGCAGTCGGAATGAGAATTAATAGAATATTAAGTGGTTAGCGCATGATCTCTTTGATTTTTATGATTGTTTGCAGACTCTCTACATTCCGTTAATTAAATTAAATAATTAGATAAAAGTTGACTGCTTCAATCAGAAACCCAAATAGTACTCGTAGGCACACGTATTTAAAGGTTTCTAAAATTTCTGTCAAAAAAGCTTTTTCTTCGAAAATTGTTTGATACCTTTTTTCCACCATGCTTGAATAATGTTTCTTACTCTAAAGAAATCGTGGAAAAAGGGAAATATAGTTGCCTGTTGGTAAACCTTGAATAGTTATGCAACTAGCTAGTCAGGAAATGGTACATTCAGAGTCGCTAAAACGTATCTGCAAAAACGGTAACAAATAGACTGATGAAATGTAATAAATTTAAAGTATGCATTTTTGCCATGTTTTAAGACAGTCTAAAAGATCTTCAACTGTCTTTTTTGTACGGTCGCCATCTTAAATGTTTTTAAATAGAACACCCTGTATATGAATTCATATCTCCATAGAGATTTTCAAGAGTTGCTATACTTATCTCGTAAGGTTTCAAAGACAATCACTATTTTTTAGTCAATAATTTCACTATTGATTTTTAGATTTTTTTTAGATCAAGTTAACCGTGTATCAGCAGGGACAATGGAACTAAAAAAAACAAACATTATCCTCACTTGATCTTTTCTTGTAGGGATATCTAAAACACTTTAGCGTGTCACTATATGCATGCTATTAAGACAGTTTTTTAGCTGACGTAAAAGATAACGAATAAATTAACCAGGACAATTAACAAAACGTAAATGTTCTGTCAGAATAATCTTTACGTATATCTAAATTTTTCGCGGGCGCCCAAAACAGCATATATGGTGTGGGTCCTTTTAGGCTCCGAAAAGAAAAAGCAGTGCAGAGTAAACCAAGATAGCATAATACTCAAAAATCAGTACAGATAGTCACCTTGCTTAAAAGTCACATCATTAATCTATCCTAACATAAATATATTACTCAATATTCATTAAAGTGACTGGTTGTAGAAGAAGTTTGCAAAGTAACTGCCATAGATAATTTACATCATTACAAATGATAGGTATAATTCTTTATATTTTCTACAAACGAATACCATACATTGTATAGCTTTACAAAATACAGTTGATTTTAAATGCAATTATTAACAACCAAGAGTGCAATTTTAGTTTTGAAATACAACATTTACAAAGCCTAGGTAATGCCTTATAAACCGTGAATTCACTCGAAAATAGCTTACACGGTTAGCATAAAATCGCTCGTCTGCCGGTCCAGACTGGAAGCCTTATTGCGGGGGAGGCGATTCAATTTAGAAAAAAGATGCAAATACCACACGATTTATTCCAAAATCAGATCTGTTCCGTTGTGTGTAGGAATATTAGTTAAATATTAATATGCAATGCAAACGATCTAGCAGCCAGCGTTTCCAGAGCAGACGCCAGGAAACCCTGTGAAAAAATCAGGTGATGCTATTCCAGCTCAAAATTAGAATTAAGAGAGAGGTAAAAAATAAAGGAGTTCAGATATGAAAACAAAATTTATTCAGCAAACGCCGCCAAACATTCTCATTGCATCTCTGTTGAGTTGTTTACCCGCAATGCGATAAAGCAAGAGGGTTAGAGCCATTAATTAGATATGCACTTATTTATTTAAATAATTGACTTGTGGCATAACAAACAGCACATAAGTACAAATTTTTAATACTTGTATAACAAAGAAATCATTCTTTTAAGGTATTAAGATTTCGTGCGGCTGCACCCCCTGAATTTTCCCCATTCAGCCCAATGTAAAATAATAGAGAACTCAGAGGTTCCTTGCAAGAATTTTCCTGCCGTTGTATATTCCCCCATCCGAATTGCTATAGCACTGCCGTAACAGTAAAGGTCCCAGCTACCTTTCTGCCTGAGAAAGACGTTAATCACCCAATTAGGAAGGGCGTCAAGAGCATACAAAGTTGGGGTCACTTTTCGGCTCGTTTCGGGCAAACCGTAAACGATATATACAAAAACCAATTATTCCATAGGCATTAGCAACCGGGGCCTCATCGATTCCTGTTTAGAATCGTATACGGGAGGGCCGAGCATTATTTTCCCTTAAAAATCAGGATTTCCCCCCATTTAAGTTTGATGCAGGTGGTGGATGTAGCATTACCCAAAGCATCAATTGGTACCCGAATCGCGATTAATTACCTATAAATAAGCGCTCCAGAAGGGATTACAGGAGGTCCCGGCGCCCGCCCCCCAGCTCCAGACTCAGGATTTTCGAATTTCTGAAATTTTTTAATTGAAACATGTGTAACGGCTCAAGTATACATCGACGGTATGATTTTTATCTCCCAGTCTTCTTTTGTTTGAATACGGAAGTATTTTGCACTAGTTTTGGCTTGCTGCTTTTTTGACCCGGAAGATAGCCTTTTTCGGGAATCCAACACCAATACGAAATTAAAGCCAATGAATGCCGGCTCTTCGTTCCCCAATTACAGCATAAAACGCTCCGTTTTGGTTTTCCGGCAGTGAGGGGAAAAAAACAAATTCTTTTTCGCGCTCAGCTGCCGAGAAGGGTTGGTTCTATATGGGATTTGAATACGAAGCGATTCGGATAATTTAGAGCATTTTCGTGAAATTGGGAATTTATGGTCGAACCGGACCTGCACGGCGCCCGTGTTTACATTCTGAGCGGTAATTGTTTCTGCTCAGAGGATTCTCTATGGCACCCTAAGTATGCATGTCCTTTTATTTCTTCTCCTTCTCGCTCTATGAATTTTTTCGTTCGAAATGAAATAACATCACGTGATTTTGTCATTTTTTTACAATGTTTCCTGGCATCTGCTCTGAAAACGCTGGCTGTTACATCGTCTGCAGTTGCGTATTAATATTTAACTAATATTGCTACACACAACAGAACAGATTTGATTTTGGAATAATAATAATTTGCATCTTTTTTTTGCTGCCAGTCTGGACCGACAGACGAGCGATTTTATGCTAACCGTGTAAACTATTTTCGAGTGAAAATAGCGATTCTTTGAAATAATGTTACATGGTATAATTAACGCTAGCTCTTGGTCTATTAGGAAAACCAGTAGAAGTAATGTTAGACTTACATTTCCAAGTTTCTGATGTAGAAGGTCATTTTGGAACGTTAGACCTCCTGTTAGACAAAGCAAAAACGTTTTCAGTTTGTTGTTACATCTGCGACAAATTGGATTGTTGTTTAGAAACCCAGATATTAACGTACGATACCTTTCAAATTATGGTATTCTAAAATGGTCTATTGAAAACAAGAAATTTGTTTTCGATTAAGATAAAGCATTGACCATCTATTAAGCTGAAAACTTTTAAACCTAATAGCAACAAAATTTAAATGTATTTTGTAACCTTGAAACATAAAACATAAAAATCAAAAATCATACAGCAACCATAATTTCTTAACTTAAAATAAAATGGGAAAAAAGATTATACTATGGTGGACAATATCGCGACAACAGTGGAACACGTTGTCAGAAACACTCAAGTAAAATAGTCAAGTCTGACCCTTTCGGGCGGCGCGGCGGTGCTAAACACTATCATAGCTGGCTGGACGGGCGCGGACAGCGTGCCGACTCCAGTCGTTTCGTGTACGCATGCGCCAAATTATTCGTTCTAAGAAAATGTTAAGTTCTGATTTCTTTTTTATTACGATCGCCGAGACATTTTCTGTACAAAAGATGTACCCCACGCGCATAATATAGTATACTGCTTGTAAAATAGGCGCGAATGATGATGGAACGTGCTGGCTGAACATAAAACAGAGGAAGGGAAAATTATCCAATCAGCGCGAAATATGAGCGTTATTGGTCATCATAATGTCACATGTTTATGAAACTGCGGACGTTTCCCGTCCCAAACATTCCATCCAAGCTTTCAACCCGAGTCGTTTCTAGTCTGATGGGTAAAAAAACATTATGTAACTCCAGTCGTTTCCCGCCCCGAAAGGGCTAGCGATCTATCGTTAGCTCTAGCAACTTTGATTGCAGTTGCTGACCTGTTTTTCCGCCATATTTAAAAAATCTGGCGTTATCTGTTGGTTTGTAATTTTTGTCAATTGTAAGGGTTTAGTTTTAACTAGAGTGCCCCAATGATACAATTTTGACAGATAAATGTCATGATAGAATGAGGACACGCTTGTCAAACACTTATCAAAATTTGTGTTTTAGGAACACAAAGAAGTAAATTCATAAAGTAAATAAAAAATAACAGAAAAATAACTGAGAAAACTTCTAAACGCCAACCAGAAACGTAAAAACGCAAATCTGCTATGATTACCTTGATAATCTCAATATAAAGAGTTACTTTTAAATTTAATTACTGTTAAGTAGGTACTTGATTTGATTTATTTAATATAAATATTTACTTGAAAATTATCCATTCCAAGTAATAAACACCGTGACACGTCTGCAAGTTGCCGCATCCTCGTTCTCGGGTTACCTTGCCAGTGAGTCGTGCTCTGTGAGTAGTCGTGTGACTGCCTTAATCGTACCATCTAAGTATACCGAGTGTGGAGTTTGAAACCCGTACGTAGGACAATTTTATTATTAATTTATTTTGCTAATTCTAAGCATTTTTCGGTTAATTTATTGGTGCCAGATTGGGAGGGAACTTCTACCCTATCGACTGATACCATTACCTCCCCTGTAGGTTCATTTGGGAAGCAGGAATTACAAAAATCTAAATTCCCATACATTGTCCTATGTACGGGTTTGAAACTTCACACTCGGTGTATGTAAGTCTTGGAGCTGGTTCCAATCGTGTGAAATTTTGTAGCGAGTTTACTCTCAAACTTATCTTATCCTAATATTCTTGACCGCGTGCAGCGCTCACCTCTCTCAAGAATTAAAACCCCAATTAGGCAAAAAAGACATAAGCCTACAGTGACATATGATGCTTTGCAGCAGCAGAAACAATATTATGATTTCCAGCGATGCGGACGTGCTAATATTTAAGGTAGCTTAAGGTCGATTTCTTTTTCTGTTAATAAATCTATCTGCTGTATAAATAAATATCATGGTACTAATTGTTATAAAAATTGTATCTATAGATACTATCTTGGGTTTATGTTATAAGAAGGTGAAAAAATCAGCCCATAGTTTTTATTCTTACTAGTTGCAAATTAACCTTAAAGACACTCAAAAAACAGTACCACTATCCTTGAGAAGACCTCTGTTTCTTCAGTGCAGTAATACCGACAGAGAGTAAACTCTGTAAAATCTAGATCAAAGTACCATTCGTCGGCATTGCACAAAAAATAACCACCGCTATAAAAAGCATTGCACGAAGATAACCTTAACGTTACTTAGTGTTAAGTATGCTGGCAAATCTACCTATTTATGAAAGTATATACCTAACTCTTTTGCCAGGGCAGTAAAAGAATGTCATACTTCTGTCCCTTTTTTATACCATTTTTTCTTCTTCACT
>VTPC01000618.1:28558-50401 GCA_011009095.1 Ignelater luminosus | reverse complement strand
ATTATAAAATAAAGAGTTAATTACTTACAATGCGGTTAATGTTTTAGACATATTAACTTTTTACTAAAATTAGATAATGCTAAATGCTCACAAAGTGTTTTTAACAGCTTTTGAGATTCATCAAAAAAAAATAAAAGAAGTAAACTTGTAAAAGTTTGCATTTGTAAGTGAGCAGTGTAACTTTTTTAAAAGTTTCTTGGAGGAAAACTTTGACGTGAGAGAAGTTGTGCATTGTTAAAGAATGTTTGAAATTGCATACAGAACGTTCCATCTAATTTAATAAAAACAAGAATTTAGTTAGAAGAAAAATTGCATCAACCTGAAAAGAAAATGGAAACAAATAAAACTTCTTCGAAAGGTTTCAATAGTTCAGTATACAGGTTTTGTTTTGTAACAATTGCTCATAAAAAATTCAAATTAATCCAAATTTCGAAAGCTATCACACGAATAACTAACAGTAATTAGAATTCGACAACCATATCAACCGTAAATTCCCCACATCTCGAAACTTTTGCATGGATCTTCCGTCCTCTTTCCTCATCAATAAATCAGCATGCTTTTGGACGACAGGAAGCAGATCGTGTGAAATTTTCCTTGTTGAACAAGCGGCGAGAGTTAATCAGATCAGTAAGCATAGTATGCTGTAATTCAAAATTTGCATCACAAACGCCTGTTGTAGAATAGCTTAAATACGCATACGTCATAACTACTGGTGGCAATGCCTAAATTAAGGCGTTTCCTTTGAGAAAGATAAGATCAGGTGTACGTTATAAAGACTACGCGTTTTGCTAGACCGTTGGTTTAGGACTAAACGATAGCACATCTGTGAAAGTGTGAAACAACTTTATAGATGTGAGAAAATTACAATTCAGTCCATACTGTTTTAAGAACTCGCTACGTTTAACACGGAATAATTTAAATACTCTGAGAGGTTTTGGAGATCGTAATTATCCTAACCTCCAGTAAGAGAACTTGGATTCCTGAATAGATTTGAGGATTAAAGACTTTAAATGCTTGAAATAAAAGTTTATAACCTTTTACATGCTAAAATTAAATTTTCACCACTTTAAGTGTTGTACCCTAAATAAAAATTACAATTACTAAAATAATTGTATTAGGAATTAATTCTAATTATGATTATCATAATTCTATTTATAGTTACATTTAAGAATATGTAACATCAATCAATAATCTTACATAATTTAAATTTACTCTCTCTTTGTTATTAGAGTTTGAAAAATTTGTTTCATATTAAGAGGAATGTTGAACCTAAGCCTAGAAGTTTTTGAGGAAAAAACACCAAATATATAAACGGATTAAAAAGAATTCTGTAAACTAGTACACATATGGTATTTTGCTTTCTGCAAATCTGATTTTCAAAAAAACCAATAATGCATCACCTGATTTTAAAGAAATTTGTTTGCTTGGTTGGCAAATGCATTATTTAGCACTTAGTTAATCCATAGAATTTCAACATTTTCTATTAGTTTATAAAATCTTCTAGGATTCCACGGGTGCCTTTTCAAAATCTTTCAGCGGAATTATCCAAAGACTGTGTGTTATTCTTGAACCTAGTGCAACATACAGAGTGAGCTATTTAATCTTAAAAGTATTTTTCACTAATCAATAGCACAAGAGTAGCGAATCAGTTGAGATATAATGAC
The DNA here is from genome assembly GCA_011009095.1 of Ignelater luminosus. NCBI lineage: Eukaryota > Metazoa > Arthropoda > Insecta > Coleoptera > Elateridae > Ignelater > Ignelater luminosus. The sequence goes on along the minus strand of VTPC01000618.1, from coordinate 48,737 downwards.
TAAATCTTTGTGAGGAAGAACCATTTTTGCTGTATAACCGTTACCCCTGTGAAACCAGAGCCTAGAATTCAATTAGGCGTTTGCTAAATGGTATTTCGGATTTACTGTTAGTGAGTTGGGTTCTTCGCTCTTGAAGTAATATAGATACTACAGTTTATCGTTTTCCAATACTGAGTATTTGAACTACAGTCATTTCCCAAAAATAGAGACGTATTAGTAAGTTACGGTACGATTTAGTACAATTGGACAATTTTCAGCAACACAACATTCTAATGGTAGGCAACTTACATTTGCAAGGAAGGGTCAAACAAAAAAAAAATATTTTTGCCCGTTCATTAGAAGAGCCTTTCTTTGATTTTGATATGATCTTTTGAAAATCATTCACCTATCTTGATTTCCTAAACTTCTTACAGAATTCTTACATTTCTGTTTATACAAGTATACATCATTTCTATTCTTGTGATCAAAGATAAATTTGCGATAAAAGACCAACCATCGACCATGGTGAAAATTGTTATTTGGTATGGGTTTCAGGCAGACAATCTCGAGGTGGAAGATGAACAAAAGGTCTAAGATTTTTAAAAATTCGTATTCACATTAAAAAGACCTGTTCAAATGAACAAATAAATCTGTCTGTCCTATTGTAAATCCTTACTTCAAAACCACATCATAATGCGAGATCTTGCATCTATTCTTTGATGTCTTCACTAAAGTTTCCTGTAGTTTTCTGCAGTGGTAAGATAAATGTTGAGTAATTTATCTATCCCATATTCGTATATTCACTATCTTCTAAATTCCTGCTCTTGAGGAAAAAGAAGTTTCTGGGTTACTATAGTGATCCTCCCCCCAAACGGAAGAATAAAACACGAAGACTTCTTTTTCCACGCTTACGTCTTTGGCCCTTTTGGAAATCATCGTATTCTCCTGTTGTAAAGATAGTCTCTCTGAAATAATCGGAACTTTGCTATTTTAAACAATCCAAATTTACAAAATCAAAACAGCTCTTAATAATAATACTTTGGGTAACAGAAAATGTCTTTATTCCCATTTCTTACTATGAAAGCAGCATTATCCGCGAAAAATGATCAACTGAAGTGTTTTCGCTTCATATTAAGTCGAGCAACGTTTAAGACGAACGAGTACCATTCACGCGTACGATAGAATGATTATTTTCCATTTTGATAAGAAAACAAAACTACATAATCCACGCACAAAAAACATAAATAGGACAAAACTAGAATCTAAGGTACACAAGAAGACAAACCAGAACCAAAAATATTTTTTTGGGATACCAAAGCATTGATGTAAAAAACAGGACGAATCCTCGAAAACCGAAACGGTCTGGTTACCCTAATCAAAAACTGCCCCACAAACGTTTGCATTTTTGCAACTTTACTTATGACTTTCATGTTTCATTCAGAATTAGTAGAGAAAGGACTACCTTTTAAGAAACCCAAGCAAGTGCATTTTTTGCGGTAGGAAATTTGTTCTCAAAAGTGACAAGCCTCCTTAACCCTAAAAGTGAACGCCCCAGACTCAGTCAGTCCAGTTGGTAGCTTACGTTAAGAAAAATCAATAATTGCTAACCATTTGGTGGGACAAACATTAGAAGTGTGATACTTTTCTATTTTAGGAAAATCATTTTGTGCCCAAAACTCTTGAAATGTTAACCCCTTAAAATGTTCTCTTCTACAAAATATTTCAATTTTTGTATTCGGCAATATTTGGTCATCTGAACAGATGGTTTCATCAGTGCCGGGAAAAAGGTCTGTTTTTTTGCTTGATTTGTAAGGTAGTATGGGGAGGAGGAATCACCAAAACTGTGGATTCCGATGCTATTTCCTATGTTCCACTATAAAAGTTGACACCTAGTATACACAGTGTTTCAACGAAAACTTGATTCTTCAAAAACTCGCTCCAAAATAGATTTCCAGAAAATTGCCAAAAAAGATTAATTTCGATAAAACATTCACACTCTAAATTTCGCCGCTGTCGTTCTAAGAGATATTTCTATCCTCTACACAACCACATAAATTTTCTCCAAATCTGTCAGTGTAACATCCTGTAAAAGTTGTCTCGAATTAAAAGGTTACTCACCAAATAATTTAAATGCTTATTAGAATCAATCCGGCTAATGATGACTCATCTCACTTTGGATTGTGGGTGTCAGATAGCTTTAAATTAAATTGGGATATACCAGTGCTATGATAAGCCACAGGTCTGTTATTAAACTTTTATCTTAAAGCAAACAAAAACACTTAGGGTAGACAACTTATCGATAATTTATTTATAATGTTGGACGCCAGAGCTTTTTTGTTTAGATTGGAAGAAAAACTCAAAATTCCAAAACAGACGTGGTGTTTATCAGTAAGACATAAGACACAAAAAAATGATATACAGTTTTATTCAATCAATATGTTTATTGTAAACACACAAACAATACAAAAAAGAATAAAAAGAAAAGGTCACTCTTCAACACGAGTGAAAAACCTTTTTAATTTTAAATAATTCTCACTAAATGGAGGTGACGTCACCCCAGTTTAATCAAATTAACAACTAGGTTAATAAACAAATAGGCAGCAACAATAGCAACTTAATTTTCAATAAACAAACGGATATCCACATTGAATATATTTAATTGTTAAAACCAGTGAATATTAACAATAGCAACTAATTCATCAAAAATACAAATAAATGTTATCACATAGCAGTGTAACAACAAAAGTTTCACCTTGTCTTAGAACAAGTCTTAAAAGTGAAAATTAAAAACAAAACACAGGTTTAACTTCACAGATATGTCCTGGCTTTATCACATTCCCATGAGGATCTACGTTTAATGCTGTTTGCTATATTTTGATTGTAAACGTCCGGATTTTCACTTGATATGTCCTCAGGAATTATCTATTTACACGAAGTTTTCCAAGGACCTCACCCAACGGATCCATTCATAACAATGCAATAATCTTGAGTTTCCACAAACATGTAAACAACCAAGCCAAAATCCAATGGCTAAAATAAAGAGTGTCACTATTCGACGAAACTTAGTAACACTCGTCTTCACCACAAATTCCACATTCAAAATGTGGAATTATACCAAAAACAAATTTAAACAAAGAACCAACGCCCTGCTCTTTTTAAGGGCTCGTTACACAATCATCTTTGTTCACTTCAACAGGGAGGAAGGGCCGCACTTCTATTAAATGTCATACTCATCCGCCAGATTTCAAAATCCAAGAAGAACTGAATTTATAAAATTAAATTGAAGAGAAAATCGATGATTTACGATCAATATTTTACTTTTTTAAATTAAATTATAAATTTTAGAGAATTATCAGACGCAAATGAAGTTTTTATACGAGAGAACAATTATTCAAGAAAATTTAAAATCGATTTAATTCAAGGGTACTTCATTCGGGAAATCCCCGGGAACAACAAAACGTTAATTTTCAAGAAATTGTTTTTTGGATTTTCAAAATTTTGAACACATTCAGCGTCAATAACCAGAACTCCGTTACAATTCTCTGCTTTGCCGGGGTTCTTTCAGATTTATAGATACACGTGGCGTAAACTTCTGATTCTAAGTGTTTTCATGATAAAAATCTAAAGAAATTAGATTTGGCCAAGGACTTCTGCAAATCTAATACCCTAAAAAACGTTAATACAAAAACCATCTCAAGCGAACATCACATTAAGAAGGTGCATCATCTTGTTGGAAAATTAGTTCACTTTTTAAAAGATTACCATTTTCCAAAATTACGGTAAAGGTCAATTTGGTTTTTAACAAATAACCAATGTAAACAAGTATCTCCACTGAGGTACTCTAAATGAAAAAACGTTCAACTTTTGCTTAAAAATCGATACAAAGATTTTGAGAAAACTTATGTGGGTGTCTAGAAGATGAAAAGACATTTTAAATGATGTGTCTCTTGACCCCGACGCTATTTGCGGTTTTTAAGAAGGTTGTTGTAGAACGTATGGGCGTGAAGTTTGTGGTATGAATTTTTTATCAAAATTGATCTGTTTTGCTAACTGTTTAAAAACCTGTTTTGAGAAATATTCTTGATGTGTCAAATTTCCATTGAAACACCGTGTATCTCATAATTAAAATGACAACTCTAACAACTTAAATATGACATACAAGCACAAACACGATCATCAGAAGGGTAACTTAAACAACTTTTAGAGGAGGGAAAAGTTACCAGATCTAGTTCCGCATATTAAAATGGTGCAGACTATAAACGTTAGACTACGATCATTATTTACTACGTTTAACGGAAGAGGCACGCTGTAATATTCCTGCTTCCGTTTTGTTTAAAACCTGGTTGTTCGTAACATAACTGTAAGCAGCCAGAAATGCTCTTATTAAGAATCACTAAGTTTATTAAATAAATACTAACAAACCGTAGATAAAATTTAAAATAACTTAATAAATTTTAAATCTCGCCATTCAAAGTTCAAAGGTGAAACGTGTCATTTAAAGGTTTTACTAAAATAGTAAAAAATGCAAAAGGTCTGGGCAAAAATTTGTACGGGGTTTGAATAAACTAGTGGCATAACGCACCATTCTGATTTGACATATCTAGGTTAAATGCTCTGATTGACATTTTGCAGTTTATAATGATAAAACGTGCAACCAAAGTAAATTTAAAACCATTCTTGAACCAGAAATTAAAAGTTAAGCGAAAGTCAGGATATTTCTTAGTGAAAGACTGAAAGAAGGAAATTTTATACATTTTTGTTTGCTAACTAATAAAATTGATGTGGGTAGGATATGAATTTATAAAATAGAAAGGAATCGTTATCTGGATCAACAGAAAAAAATTCTGAACTGACACGTTAAATTGATAAAACATTTTTAAGAAAACCTTACGCGAAAATGAAATTTAAATTTTTTATTAGATTTTCAATAAACCTTGCGGTGTGAGTTTTATATCTTTTGAGGTTCAATATTTTCAATCTCTTAACTTGTACATTATTCTTCATTGCTATTTGGTAAAATTCACACGAATAAATTATTAGGTAATGGAAGCTTGAAAGAATAATTATTTACAAAAAAAATGAATTTTTGTTTTCTGAATGTTTTCACTACATAAAAGAATTTGACATTGTTTGTTTAGAAAGGTATATTCAAATAAATGGAGAAAATTGCTTTAAAGAAGTAAATAAAGTCTTATTCATTGTATTTTTGTTATTTCAACTTCAGAAATATTTTTCAATCCAAAATTAGATTTAGTTTGAAGTTCATTGCCAAAGTGATGACAAACCCTAACCAAAAACTTCTACTTCTTCAGAGCTTCTTCGATTGAGATAAATTTTATTTCAAGTGAAAAGAAGAAGTTCGTTTATTAGGTTATACAGGAAGTCCCAAAAACTCAATATGTGTACCATAAAATAGTTTTCAAAATAGATGGTTTCTAAGACACAGGGTATCTGAAAACATAGTTGCAGAAACAAATTGGTAAATATGTAGGCCTAAATAGAATATACCAGTGATAACATATGCGATATTACAAATATACAGACAAACGTACCCTTCAGGCTACTTGTCAGCTTCATTAACACCCCTGTTTCCATTATTGAGAAATTTGTCCTGACTTTGATTAAATCTATAAACAACTTCAAGCCTGCCCACTGTCTTCAACTGCATTGTATTGTTAAACAAACTGTAACGCAGGACATGCACAACAACAATTTAATTATCTTCTTCAATGCATGTAACTTAGTATCCAAATCGGAGACCACCACCTAGTAGGAAATATACCAAGGTATTCTAATGTTTTACTAACTTCACTGAACTTTTGTCTTTCCCAAAATTTCTGCCGCTTTTACAACGAAATCTATCAACAGCTGGACGGCTCTGCCAGGGGTACCTTCTGTCCCCGCTTTTGGCTAATATTTCTATTGGCCATCTCAAAAGTAAATAAATCCTCATTTCAGCCAACCCAAAAATTTCTTGTTGGTTTAGATATATCCATTATAATCAATGGAGACTCCGATACAAATCATAATCTGTAGTAAAAATCAACAATATACATCCCCAAATAAAATTTATTTTTGAAATAGAACAACACCATTAGATCAACTTTTTTTATCTCTCCATCACAAGGATCAGCAGCCAACTTCAATTTGTGATTTTTAGAAAACCACCGACTACATTATCCCCTGTGGGTCCCAACGCCCCCATCAATATAAACTGGCTGCTTTCCGCACTATTCGTCTGTCCTCTAGATAATGCAATAATAAAATTATTATCCTACAGAACGATTATGACCTCTCTCTTATTAACCAGTTTATTAATTCATAAAATACGCCCCAAGAAAGAAAAGACTGTAATCTATCCAGGCGGTAAATTCGTTTCAATTCCATTCACTGCTAATGACATATTCGACAAGGTTTCAAAAACCCTCAAGAATTATAACTGTAATATCCAGGTGGCACATCACATACCCAATACCCTATTGAAAACGCTTGTTAACACCAAAGACTATTACATATTTAGCAAGTGGTGGCATTGACAGCATAAGGTTACTGGAAGCACTACATTGCAAACAAGCAATTGTTACTACAGCACTTAATCACCACTGCTGGTGGCGTGTTATTGGGATTAGCCCAGCCACCTATGCAGGTAGAACGAAGAGGACACTAAATATCTGGGTTAAAGAACACATAACCAGGTCCAGACACTCAGGTCTTGAGCAACATCTTTGTTTTAATCAACATAACACTCGTCATTACTTCTCAGAGAACACTGAGACCAACGAGGAGCTGACCAAAATCAATTCTGTCTAAACACAAAAGCTAATATCGACAATACTACAAACCTCTTCATAGTATGCTGCAGATGAAGCCACATACAAATTTAAGTGTCAGCACTGCGCTTTCTCACTATGGTTTTAGCCTTAATCATATGTTCACATATATCAATTTCTTAATTTACAAATTCTGTATTTGTTTTTGCATAATTGTGCACAAGTACGTAGTTTAATTTTCTGCAACTATTTCCATTATATTCTGTATAAAATATCGTATGCCTTAGTTTGACTGTCATTCAAGTTTCCATATTTGATGACGGTACCAACTATGAAACATTAGTGGTTTTGTTAAATACTAGACACTTTGTACTAACAATCGCAAAATATCTCGTCTTAACATCGTACATTATTTTAGCGATGCTAAAAACATAAGGGATTTAACGGTGATTTTATTGGAAAACGAGGCATCCTATGAAAAAAACTCTAAAGTAAACTTGTTTGTCAAAAGGAATGTAGATTCCAAAAGTTTTTAAGAAAATGCTTCTGGTAGGATTTAGTGATTACAATAAAAATATGTTAAATTAAAAAAAAGTAACCGCCAATTAAGAGATTTTATATCAATTGTTATTATGTAATGTCCCAGCTGCAAGCAAATAAATAAAGATACCTACACTAAATGTCAGTAGTGCTATTGGTTTTAATAGAATAGTAGTTCTACTAAGATTTAGTAGAACTTTATGAGCATATATGTCACTGTCTAGGAACGGAAAACTTTGCTTTCACAAAAAGCTAGCTAGTTGACAGATAAGAATCCTCACTGATTATTAACACTAATAATTAATCATTAAATGCCTGGAAATATGCTTTTATTAATTAAAATCAGGTCGTCACTATATGAACAGTCTATACCTCTAAATCTATTTATATTTTGAAGAAAGATTTATTCACAATACCTTTACGCAGAAAATATTGTGCTACTGGCATTAACTTTCGGAATATCCTGTATAATAACTATAATAAATGTAATTTGAAAGCTATTTTATGGCGAATTTTTGAAATTCTTTTGAATCTTGAATCTAGAAGTTCCAAAGTACCTCAGAAAGTAAAAACTTATGGATGTGTTCATTACCGTTTTGAACAGCGTTTTCAGGATCATTAATTGGTAGATATCAAAAATTTCTTCTAATTTTGTATTAACTTTTTATTTATTTACAAATTCTCAAAATTTCAATCCGCCGCTTTGATAGTCAGTATTTATTTTCGAGAATCAATTTTAGCTTATAGTTAGTTCGCTTACATAGTGAATCTTACTCTACATTAAGAAGGTCACCAAAGGTGAAGGTATTTCTCTGTCTTAAAGAGGTACCATACCAAGATACTATATCTTTAGCTCTTTTAAGAATGCAATCAAAAAAAGCCCGAACTTAGGCCACGGGTGGTGCCCGTTGGAGGTCATTTGGTTGGGAGTGATCCATTTTTCTCATATCTCCATATTCTCGATTCCATAAAAGACCTTGCTTTGACTCATTTTACCAATAAAGTTTTTTTTGTTTTATGTTCCAAGTGAATAAACAGTGCTTTTAGTACACCAGTACAAAATATAATTTGTTTTTCTACTTTATGTTCGACCGGAATACTTGGTGTTTTCTTTTGCGAAACTCATATCCAAAGGATTTTCCTAATTTATGCTTTAGCTGAATAGATGTGTGCAGTCAGGTCCGTGTTCGCCATTAAGCTATGTACGCACATTGCGAGGCTCCTTGCGAGACAACCTCGAGAAGCGTGCTTCGCGAAATCGATACCTGCCGCATCCCAAGGCTGCCTCAGCCTCAAGGCGAGCCACACGCGTGTCGGTTTTTTGACGTGCTCAAAGGTGCCTCGTTGCGAGTTGCTCGCTCTGTGTAGACATTCCTCTGTTTCAAGTTCTCAAACAAGTCAAATGATTTGCTTCGCATGCTGCCTGCCTCGGTGGTGGCTCGTCCTGCTTTGCATACCTTGCCTTAGTTCTCAATTAAACCGCCGCCAGGCAGCTATGGTTGAGGTTATCTCGCGCGGCCGCCTCGCGAGGAGCCTCACAAAGTGCGTACATAGTTTTAGATCTTCTAACTAAAAAGGTAATGGAGAGTAAAGGAAGTAGCCTGTAAAGTCATGCATGGTATTTTCAAAAAGATTTCTTGTGAACTGGCTGAAGCTATAAGCTACCAACCAGGATTTTCCAAAATATTGTAAAATGTTTTCTATATAGAAACATTTATTGAATAAGCCAATTTCATTGTTCGAAGATCATCGTTCGGAATATTACAGCAATCTATCTCTTATAATTAAGTAACTTCCAACCTGAATTTACTACGAAATACGTATAAGTTTTCCAGCATCTTAAGACTTCTTACGCTAGAAATAAAGTATAGTAGTTTCTACTCGATTTCTTAAAAGATGTACAGAGAATAATGTGGCATATTGGAAAACAGAGCCCAACATGTCTACACACAAAGATGAACGCCAAAAGCGTCGGTCCGACGGGGGCCACAAAGCGAAGGCTTAGAGGTGACGTAACGGAACTCCGGCCGCTAGCTTTAGTGAAAACGCGAGATTGCAATAATTTTCTAACGTTAGATACTGTATTGAATAACCAATCATTTGCCGTTAACAGGATTGAGTTCTACAAAAAATTAAACTTTGTGAAGGGAGAACGATGAAAAAAATTCATTTCTCGCGCTATTTTTTAAAACCGATAATAAGGGTTCAATAATGTTTAAGTCTCAAGACTGGCAAGGGAAAGTGTTTGAATTCTTCTTCATTTTTTTAAACTCAAGACTCAATAAAGGTTATAACTAGGGCACTATCGTAGTTATTTGAAAAGCAAAATCTGTGCCACAAATATGCATTTGGCGACATAAAATTTATGTTATAACCAGGCATGAGGATTTTGCCAGCGGTAACAGGATCAGACTTACATCAAAACATTAAAATATCGCTAATTTGTAGTGTAGTCTAAACCTTCTGCGTACTAATTTTGGCCAATTTAGTGAATGCGACCCCGTTGGTATAGTCAAGATCATTCGTCTGGCTTTAACTGGAAGTTTTAGCATGCAGTACCAGAATACCACAATGTTGCTGTTCAAAATCAACCATAGGTACGCAAACAAATAAATACCTCTTGTAGGTTTTTAATAATAAGCAAGCTGTAGAGATAAATAGGAGGTTTGATTTTTTACACCGAAGTAGACTCAGTTGGCGGTCGTAGGTTACAAGGAATCACATATACATAACTACACAATTAGTCAGAAACTGAATCAAATATGAAACAGCAGAATCAGTTCGCTTCGAATTTATGTATTTAGAAAAAATAAGAAGTATAAAGTTGATAAACCGCAATGTTTACCACAGAAATCCGTAAATATATAACTCACAGAGTGAAATAGGATCGAGCTCTAATTTCAGTAAGTTTGACATTATTTATAAAACAAATAAATAAAAAAAATGGAAGTAACCATCGATCGCTTTGAAGCGATACAATTCTAAAATGACAGCAACTTGTTAATGCTCTTAACGTATATTTGACATAAACGATGCTATAATTTTCAAATAATACACCTATTAATTATCCGAACGAAATCACTGAAAGATTACAAGTGACATCAGCCTAATTACAGAATGGAAATTAGGACTTTCGAAGTTTATTTTCTAACTTTCGTCCACAGAATTCTTAATAATATTAAATGTGTAGGAGGTTTTATTGTAGCCTCAACATTGTTTTAACTTTCCGTACACCTACGCACACGAGATTGGTAACGTTTGGTCATAGTAATTATAAGGCTAGCCAGTTAGGATAATTTTTCATATTAATTGTTGGGTCTGTGTAGGGTAATTTGAAAATTAACTTTTATGAGTTATAAAATTCAACGTGGTCACATAGACAATATTTAGATTTAATTCCATAATGAATAAGCTCATATACGAATTTTAATTTTAGAAAAATTAAACGAATTAATATTCTATTTTGAAAAATAAAACTATTATACGTAATAACTTATTTTAGTTCCCTAAGATATAAAAACAGAGTTAATTAAAATTTATTACGTATGTCTGCGGTATATACACCTGTTAAATTTGCATGTTGATGTGTGGAATAAGAAATAAGTTTCCTGCTTGCACTCCAGGCACTACTCTCGTTTAATTTGCTTTACGATGAGCTACCAGAAATATAACTTTGAGTAAAGACTCCACTCGAAGCAGTTATAATCGTATATTATACTATCATGTAGTGCAAGGGAGACATTCGGCCTGGAAAAAATAGCTATACTCTCGTTGTATAACTTAACGTGCATAAAATTTCATTTTGGTGGAGGCGCCGTCGATCGCCACCCTTACGTTACAGTAAAATCTGTAATAATATCACTACGTTGCCTTCAGTTATCTTACAAAATGTAACAATTAATTAATCTTTTATAATTATCATATAAATTGATGTTGTTTAAAACACAAAAAAGCCAAATTCTTTTTCTAATGTTTGGATTTATTAAAAAGAATAAACAATAAATAAAATGAAATTAAGCAAAGATGGATTTTTAAATACATTTAAATTATTATTTTGTATCCTGCTTTTCGTAAATTGCCTGGATTACTCACTGACATTTACATTTCGAATTTGAGATTTAAAAAGTAATTACCACCTTTCCACTTTATTTGATGCAAACTCACTCTTTCTTTTTCTTTTATTTTAATTTGATTATCGAAGTTGAATATTTAAAAAGTTCAGAGCATGGTAATCTTTAATCAAAGAAATTCGCAGAAAACTTCTCAGTATTTTCCTTTAAAAGTTTTGAAAAATAAAAAAATCTTGAAGTAATCTAGAGCATATTTGTTGTAGGCAGATAAGAACAAAATTAATTTATAGTATAAAATAAATGTTCTCCTTTACTAGACTGAAATGAACAATCAACTCCTCATATCGTTCTACCTTTGATGTACCTATTATTCGCTAAAGGATCTATAAGTACGTAATTCGCTACCCACGTTAATAATTTCCTGCTAAACATGTATTAAGATATTCATAGGTACAATATTTAACAATAAGATTGAATAAACCCCTTGCCTACCTATTAGGGTGCCTGTATAAAATTTTCAGTAGTAGATGATAGATACCGGATGTATAATTACTATTTATACACTTGGTGTAATAAACAGTGAGAATGATTTCGATTTATGAAATGTTGTTTTAATAAGTAATTCCACAATTGCAGTTCCATTGAATATCGGAGAAAACAAAAATTATTGCGGGTCAGTCAACTTTAAGTGAGTTTATTACTTCATTGACTTTACAGATAAATACTACTACAAAATAAATCTAAAATTTAAAAAAATCCAGAAATTGAACGTGGAACTTAAAATTCCATTAAGCATACAAGGTGCCTCTTTATTGTCTACTATTATGTGAATTTTGTGGTCGATCTCTGCTGTTACTGCACTGAAAATAAAATTTTTAAAATCTACGTAGAATTTAGGAACGAATATTCTTCATAGGATGCACTGCTTTCAAGTAAAATAAGATTTCTCAAAGTCCTGAAATATCGAAATTTAATTTACGATTTCTTGTTTTTATATCTCGAAAACAATATGTCCTATTAAGCGAAATTTCCTACGTGGTGCTTATTTTAAGGCGTCTACGAGTATTAGAAAGAATAAAATTTATGCGAGAAATCGTTTATTTTAACATCTCGTGTTGTTTGTTATATAAGAAATTTTAAATAAAACTTTGACACGTTATATCTCAAAGATGGTACACTTTAGAACTTATCTCAAGAATCTGCTGTATCAATACTTTTGTTCATATCAAAGACACCCTGTATAAAAAAAAAATGTTAAAATGTTTTGTGATCAAATAACGATACTGTATGAAATTTAATTTAATTACATGAATTCAATGCAGGATTTTTTTGTAATATTTGTATGCAGGCAAGGCGATCTTCACGGTAATTTACGACAAGTAAATTCAATCTGGTCATTTCACGGTAATTCCCAGCAATAAAAGAAAATTAGAAACAAAACCATAGAAATACTTCTTTAAATCTTAAAAAAGACTTTTATAAGCATAACAATAGCTAAAATAATACAACTTAGACAGTGAATACTGTTCTTTACATTAGTAGTTTATTTGAGTCTCAACGATCTGAACTACTAAAAATCAATACAATCAAATTTGATAGGAAGTAATTTCTACTGGCGATGGCGTGCAACTAATTAGTTGTTAGTTTCATTGCAAAGATGATAGTTATGCAAAACTGTCAATCCAATAGGACTTGCACAATCTATTAAACCATAAAGCGTGAAGGTACTGTCTTAAATCAAGAAGAATTGTTAATACAATGAGATAAGGCACACTATGCCATTGAATATAATCTCAATTTATTAGGCTAAGGTAGCGGATATAGAACTGTAGAGTGCGCCCCCTTGAGAGCGTATAGTATTCCATTACTACATTTACCATTGAAGCGACCACGAAGGCTGGTTGATACTGCAATGGTCCCACATCACTTACCAGCCCCAGCACTATTAGTTCGATCGTTCGACACTACTTTCCACTACTTTGGCCTACCGGCTGGTTCTACATCATTTGCATTCATTCCAGTTTCATGTCTAACGATGACTTTCCGCTTCAGTTTTTTTTTACTATTTTTTATCACTACCTCAAGAAGACGTCTGGATACGCGCAGAGGGCTGTATCGTGTCTTGTGTGGACAGACGAGAACTTTGGCTGGCGTGCCATATCTATTCATCCATCATTCATCACCATCACTCGAGTCAATTTGCCACTCCAGCTGGAGAAACCTAGGTCTTCAGTCTACGAGTTGCCTCATTATCCACTTTGGTCACCATCTGAATCAGGAGCCAAGAAAATCCGAAGGTCCACTAACAGCAACTCGGTTGAACGATGTCCTTGAGAGGGGTGTCATACACAGCAGATAGTAAATTTAGTTGCCGCTCTTTTCTGGAGATCACCATTCTCGGCATTTGACCCTGCAAATTCATCTTTTGGTGACTGAAGAAGAGACTAACTCCTAACCAACCTAACTTGGCGTAGTTTAGCTTTATACCTGTTAGGCCTCTCTACTGCTCAATTTTCCTCGTTTATTTTCATGTTTAGAAATTATTGAGAGCACAGTTTCTGTACTAAGTTGTAGAACAGTGAAGCAAGGAGGTAACGTTGTGCATGGTTTTCAAGAATGACTATAGAATATCGATAACAATATTTATTTTAATGTTGTAACCAAATATTCGTCCTCGAAGGAAGAGGGGCTGGTTACCCTCCGACGAGCTCCTCTCCTTCGATGACCTTGAGCGTAAGTTTGAAGTGTGAAGGGTGAGTAAAGAGTTATTCATACAATAAAACACAGATAACTTTAATTAACCCTGTATTTAAACAAAACTAAAAGAAATAGGCGCCAGTGTTTTTCCTTTATAAAAAAACGCGCACAAAAAAATAAAAACAATTATACTGGGTGTCCCCAGATCGACTTAACAATAGATGTGAAAGACAAAGAATTTTCGAGTTGAAATCTGAGCCTGTGGATATCAGCCCTGCTTGATTAAAAACTAACTTGCGCCATATTTTTATTTTTGAAAAATCAAGTAGGCTTTGATAGGTATCGAAAACTTATTTTCAGTGTAGGTAAAGTATCTTTTCCGTAAGACGTATCGAAAAATCTTATAAGCAAAAATTGTTCAGAATGCAAATTTATGCCCACATACCAAGTTTGAAAACAATCGGTAGAATTTAGTTTTTTTCAATCCCAGGAAGGTTTTCTCTATTAACTGCCACTACTTTAAAGTTCGTCTTGAAAAATGTGTTCAGTCAGGCGGCAGTTACATAGAGTAAACTTTCTTGTAGTCTGTAATTAATACTACTAAAAGAAAATATTTTTTTAAATTCACTGTTCTACAAATTTTAAAAATCAGGGGAAAAATCAGATTGTGCCAATTGTTTTCAAACTTGGTATGTGGGCATAAATTTGCATTCTGAACAACTTTTGCTTATAAAATCTCTTGATATGCTTCACGGAAAAGGTACTTTACCTACACCAAAAATAAGTTTTTGATGTCTATCAAAGCCTGCTTAACTTTTTAAAAATAGAAATATAGCGAAAGTTAGTTTCTAATCAATCAGGGCTGATCCCCACAGGTTCAGATTTCAACTCGAAAACTTTTTGTCTTCCACACTTATTGTTAAGTCGATCTGGGGACACCCTGTATAAGTCGCTAGATTAACGATGTATCCAAGTAAATCTAATAATTTGTAATCTGAAAACTACGAACTAAACCGTTAAGTGGTGTAAGATAATTTTTAAATTATATTCACTGTAACCAAGAATAATAAATAATTACCTGATTTTAAGTTGAATTTAAATAAATATTAACAACAGCAAAGTTTATCATAAATCGTCGGGCTCGGTTATTCTAAGCCGCCAAGTATCGAAAAAGTTTGAAGAAACTGGCCAGCATAAAAACTTTTAGCACAAATGGCAAGAAAAATTATAAAAGAAACTACATTATGCAGACAATGGATGTTACAAAGATTTCACGCTCTCAGATACCTCATTTGAAATTCTTTTTTTAACAAACATTAAATCTAACTAATAATATAAGCTTGGCTCAACGATTCCAAAAAAATATATTTATGACAATTCAATAAGTTTAAATGAGTATTTAATTAGGATGGCTCTGTTAAGACCAGCGTAGAATAAATAAATCTTCTCTTCGACCATTAACTCAGACAGATCAGTGCTCAAACTGAAGATTCGCAAGCAGCATCCTGGAAGACGGATTAGTGCGACCAAGACCTTTACGGGAACGCAACTTCCCTAAAAAGTCGGGGGTGAAAGAAATTGATTAATTTTCTTGTCTGGACTGGAGAAATGATTTCCAACCACAATGGCTTCAGCCTATCAGCCTCCCGTAAGACAGCTAAATGCAAAAGAAACCTATCACCACCAGAATGTAGAACAAGAGAAAATATCCTACCCCAATCTAGGCTTTCGTATATCCTACGTCCCAGTTACTCTAATAATCAGATTGAAACTCATCAACCCTAAATGATTCCATACAAAATAAGGGAAGTTAAATTGATCAACCCGCAGAGAGCATCAAATTAATCAAGCCCATGTAACGGTTATAAAAAAAATAATCGTTAGAATGTATTGATATATCGAGAAATAATCATTGTCCTAAAGGTAGATATATTGCTGATATCGGTGTATCTATTAATGGCAAGCACTCACGTTCACCCTACGATCGGCCAACCGTCTGCGATCAGTCAAATGGAATGAATGTAGACTATACCTATTGAGAAACTTTCTATAGATCTGATCAAAATAATGGTTTCGACTGGAGTGTTGTCTACATTCAATCGATTCTGGCGGCCCATGATTTACATGTAATTTAGCGAGCCGTGCAACAAAAATAACTAATAAATAATCTGTAACGGGAAGATGCTCAAAAGTATGCACACGTCCCGCCCAGACCAATGGTAGATGTTAAATCCCGTAGCTCATGCCGCAGATGGGGTGGATTCTCAAATGAACTTACCTAGCCGCACAAAGAGAAGCTCACCGTTTTCCAAAACTCTTATTAAACTAATAGATGTTCACAAAAGAGGGCGCCAGCAGTCGTAGATCGAAGGGTTCTGATGGTCCTTCACGCGACTACTCGTGAATCCGACACCCTGTATATAGGCTTCTTGCGAAACCTCACCCTGTGTGTAACTTACCTCGTGAAAGCTTTATTAAAACTCGCTTCAACGTTTCACAATTGAGACTCAACACGAACTAAAATAACTGTATAAACACGTGATTTGTCTTGATCAATTTTGGCAAGGAAGTCCTCTGAAGACTTCCTTCTTTTAAAAAAAAAAGATCCAAGAAAGAAATACCAGTTTAATATTTACTTCTCTCTTGAACAAAGGTATCTGACCTTTAATTGAAATCTAGACTAAGCACCACCGTGCTTTTTAATAGCCAAACGAACAAAGTAACGAAATTAACGCTGCTTCGTCTGGACCATAGATCCACTTACAAAGAAAACAAAATGTAAATAATCGACCTTTCTTACATTTATTAAAACAATAATAAAAAAAGAGTTAAACACATATAAACAAGAATATAAAAAAACAAAATAACACTACGAAAGAATATCAATAAAAGGTATGAATTAATTTCTTCACGGGAGAACAAAGTTGATAAATAAATAATGAGAAAATAACAATAAAAACAAGTTATTACAATAAACAAAAAAAAGGATTCTGTTACGTTAAAATTTTAAAATATGAAACAAAAGGCCAAAATCTAAATATTAAATTAATTAAAACAAGATAAACTTGACAATGAATTTTGAAATGGCAACAAATGAACTTTATATCTAATAACAAAGAAAAACAGTAATCAAAAGTTATTAATTATGTTGCAATAATTTAACAAACACCAGCTAAAATTACCTGGGAACGTGCCTGTTACAAATTAGTTAAAACTATTTCTCGTAAATATTATAATTCAATGAGAAAATACGAAACTAATCTTGCCTAAGCAAGGTCTTCGTATGGAATATTTCACAAATTCCACGTTCTCCTAGTCTTTTATCAAATGAAACAATCATTAAAACTCAAATAACAAAACAAAACAGGTCTTTCTTACTATAACGGCAATCTTTCTTCCAGGTGATATGTGCAGGTCTCTGATTCCCAACGACAGTAGCTCATTCACGTTTGCCTGGTCCCACCAATGTTCAAGGGAACTTAGGTTTCAAAGAACAATCACTTTTGTTAACAATAACCAAAAAGCACAAGAACAAAATCCAAGTGTTTATACACCAGCTTTATAAACTAAAATCACTTTGAGTCTCAAACACTCTTTAAGTTTACTTAGTCCATTAGGATCACGGAACTTCCAAAATGTAATACACACACACAGTTCAAGTCTTAACGAGGCGGGCAGTTTCTGTTCTCGACAGACCCTTTAACGTTGCACCAACGGGACCAAAATTGTTGCGTTTCTACCCTCTGCAATTTTTTATTTCCTGGGAAATACCAGAGTAACTGTAATTAAAGCGACAACGCTTCCCACAATAACAAAGCTTCCAAAGCAAATTCGGTTTGTAACTACTTCGGATTTGTAGGGGTAACGCCGAAACTGACCCGTACGTTGGTTCGAGTACGCAGCTTTCCACGTAATCCTATCCTCTCTGCGTCTCCTGTTGCGCAATGTGTACTTACTGGAGTGGGGTTGGAAAGTCAGATACACGACCTAACAGGTTAAAAATGCAGAAAGTCTTATGGGACAATGGAAAATTCTACTTCGTAGATTTACCAGCTTAAACCTGACTCAATCGAGACTGTGTGACTCCAATATTTGCGACTAAGATTCCAGGAATTTTATATTGGAAAATAGCAAAAGGCACGTCTACCGGAGCCCAGAAATCGAGACCACAAACTTATCAATTATTTAGAATAACATTGTAACAAACATTCGTTTATAGAATGAAATAATTTAAATATTACGCGTCAGGAAGGTTATACAGCGTAGAACAATGTGCCTTATATAGTATTAGTTTACTAAAAATACGAAATTCCAGTAAGTAACAACAAGAAAATAAATAAAAAAAAGTTGTTTGTGGCGCAAAGTCTACACTCCCTGTAAGTGGGTCTTACAAGAAAATAAACGTCCAAAATCAAGAAATAACAAAAATCATTCAACCCAAATCAAACGTGGATTCAATGAAAAGAGAATGAAGAACAAGGGCGTGTGCCCCGTTGCTCCCCCCCTGAGAATCGACGCCAATGATCTATTTTAATTTAAAAAATACGTTTGCATGATTATTCCTTATTTATATTTCTTAAATCCATAGAGCGCTAAACTTTATGGATGTGCTTTGAAAACAATCTTAAACAAAAATGTTATGCCGGCGTACATCCAATTACGGAAAATAAAAGAGTTATGTGTTTCATTTTCAATATGTTTCTGAAATATCTCACTTATTATTAAAGATGGGTTGATGAGACTTACACCAAATTCGTCTAACTTTTCAAGACAAATCTCCCAGTTTTTTAGTGTTGCCATTCTTTTTCTATTGAAATAATGAAAATGGTTACCATGAATGTCCAATAGGTTTATTACCAGAGAGCAGAAAATGACGTGCTTGAAAATTAACCATGTAACTTTCTTGCTTGTTGAACGCTAGACTGAAGCGTGAGAGGATACTTTCAGCTCATTGTCAAAACAATTCCGCCTTCTTTAAAAGAAATTCAAATAAACTTAGTAGTAGATTTTAAGTATAAGCATCAGTGAAAAACATTATGATAACAATATTCTGAAATGTCAAAAAAAGTTAGATGATTAAAACACGATTGGGCAATTTCTGTAGGAACTAGTGGCTCTGATAGTTGACCATCCGACGGTCAACTCGAGGAACACGAGTTCGACCTCCGGTCATTATTCTAAAATTCTTTACGCGAAAAAACCAAGACAAATTTTTCTTTTGTAAATAAAATTTACTGCATTGTTTCTTTGGGTGTTATTCTGTCGAAACCTATTACCTCTCCCCCAATTCTGTAACTCAAAGCGGTTACCAAGCAATGCAAGTAAATGGCTTGGTAGCCATTAAAGCTGTATTTATTCAACAAATTTATTTACAGAATTGGAGAGCAATCAAAATTCAGCAACTTAAATGCATAATCACATATGAAAACGTATATATTTAATATGTAGTAATTTATCTGCTTAACTGTTTAGTAACATTCAAGATTTCTTGTTTGCATTGTAGAGAATTTGCTTCGCACTGCATTTTACAAGAATATCTGTATACAAACAGAAAATTTTCTTCTTCTTACAGAATTATAATTTCCCTCACATATAATATACACCTTTACTATTAATCTTCACTACATAATCAGTTCTTTTAATAAAATATTTAATTATTAAATTTATTGTGTGATATTTCAAATTAAACACCGATTTAAATTTGTAATCTAATATGCAAACATTTGCTAAGGCTCATTAATTAAAATAAAACATTAAGAACTGACGCTTGCTGCTAATAATACATTAATTCTCCAAGTAATTCTACAAATTATAATCTAAAACAGAAGGCTGCTTGGAAAATTTTGTAACTTGGTAAATAATGTTGGAATTTTTGGAACAACTTCATTCAAGGTTATGAAAACATTTAATGACTTTTCGTGAAATTTGTACAGTACATAATACTTTGAACAACTTTACTTATTAGTCACGCAGAATTCTTTTATGCAGAAATTTAATTTGGTAACCAACAAAATATACAAAGTGATTTTCTTGTTAAGAAAATAAAATATTAAGTCGCTCTTCATTGAAAATAACAAAAAATGTAATAGTTGGCACAAGAAAGCAAATTTTTCCCGGATACTT
>VTPC01000618.1:0-18325 GCA_011009095.1 Ignelater luminosus | reverse complement strand
TCACTTCAGATTTTAGCCTTCAGTTCACTTTTTGTCAAGACTTTTGTGGAAGAAAAGTTGCAAACTTGCCCCTGCATACCTAAATATTTTAATTTGACAAAAATAGAAAATTCTTGTGATATTTTGTGTGAAAAACTAAACACTCCCAACTGGGGCCAATACATTCCGTGACATTTTAAAAGTGACTCAACTTAAAAATCACTAAAGGACATATATGAGTTTGCAAGCTTGACTTCAGTCTTAGAGGTGGAATCTGATTATTTACATTACAAATAAAAAACTCAATCTTAAGATTTTTTAAAAGAAGATTGTATTAAATCCTCTTAATGGAAGAAGAGTTATTAATGAAAGAACTTCAATTAATTATAAAGCCCAGTGGGCCTAAAAAGTCCTGATAGCTCGGAAACCATGAACGGACCAAGAGAACCCACTCGCCTAATACGCTCAAAAGACCATTTTAAATGTAAAACCCAGTTGTACTAGAGCTTAAAATAAAGTGGCTGTTCTAGAGATGAATGTCATTCAATACAATGACAAAAGGGAGTCATTTTGATGTAACGGTAGCAATAGTTAATTGCGAATCAATAATTCGACAAAATCGAGAAAAACAAATGACATAGGTGAGACTGAACTGAGAAAATGAAAAGGATCCTTCAATCATCTGTCGTATGTTAGCAAAACGTTGCAACATCATTAGCAATACGTTGAAAAAGCGAAATAAGTAGAATATCTTCAGATTCATCCCGGAATTCTCTGTCCAATACCCAAGATCAAAGATAAATACTTCTTTTCCTTTTCGTCATTTTTGATTCCAAATTTGTGGAGCCACATCAGTTAGATACAAGGAAAACAAAGGCGTTCACTCTATCGTCCGTTCGAAAACTTACCATTCCGGGAATTCTTTCTCTTTCACGTATAATCTACCACAGGATAACTTCACGTGAGACCATGCAGCGTTACGTTTCGTAATATTCATTTCATGTTACCATCATTTCTAGAGGGATCTTCGACTACTTTTGGTTGCAATACTCGTGGTTATTGAATAGAAACCTTATTCACTTGCATTTGGGAAGCCCCAGTTCTGACTTGACAGATTTACATATACAGGGTGTACCGCGACTCGACTGCCATAGCTTAAAGGGGTGTTCCTTGGGTAATTTTAAGTCGAAAATACCTAACACATATACGTCCAAAACTCACTAGTAAAGGAGTTATAGGCGATATCATTTTCCATAAAGAAATGGTTTGGTTAATTATTATGCATTGTTATTGTTTAAAACTAATGCAGGAAGTAGGGTGGTGAATAGTTTTGTCAAATTGTCATTACAATTGATTCTTGTTTGACGTTTATCTTGCATTATTTTTGCCATTGTAACGTTCACTGATGACTACATTTTCATATCATAAATATGCCTACATTCACTTTATTTATGGATACTGTGACGGATACTGTGGGGGATAATAAATTTAAAAGAATTTAGAATAACATTGTGTTTTATTAATAAAAAATATGTTAAACACAAAGTTATTTACATTAATTGTTCCACTGTTGCTCTTCCATTTCCATCGCAGTATTCATGAATAAAATAAATGTCCGCATATTCTTCATCTGAAAATGTAGCTATTACTAAACGTTAAAGTGGCAAAAATAATGCAAGATAAACATCAAACGAGAATCAATTGTAATGACAATGTGATAAAACTATTCACCAGTCTACTTCCTGCATTAATTTTAAACAATAATAATGAACAATAATTAATCAAACCATTTGTTGTGTGGATAATGCTATCACTACTAGTGAGTTTCGGACATATATGTATTAGGTAGTTTCGACTTGAAATTACCTAATGAACACACCTTTAACCTATGGCAGTCGAGTCGTGGGACACCCTGTATATATCTTTCACTGTTCTTACATTTATCATCCTTGGTGCCCGTCCATAAACGTCGGTGTCTGAATTGCTATAACAAAATAACCTTACCCGTACACTACATTTTTTTGTGGTAACCTGAGTTAATTCGGATTGTCGGTTAGATTTTGGTGTAAACTTTGCGTTAGAGATAAACGTAAAAAAGATGATAAAATAGCGTAGAGTTCAGGCAGAGTCTGAAGATCAGATTAAACGTAAAAGCAAAGACTCTGTCACTTACTACTGCGTCTTCGACAGAACAATAGAAGTCAAGACGCCAAAATTTAATGTAGGTATGAGACAGTCGTTTGTATTCTTTCGCAATGAAAAAGTGCAGCATAGACTGTATGACCACATGAAAATTATTGTAAATATGCAGGGAGACCGTTACGGTCACACTACGCTGATAGGAATCCTAACCTTTTAAATAACATTATCTTTTCTGACGATACTACGTATTGATCACGAGAAAATCCTCATTGAGCCCTACAGTCACAGCCAGATATTTAGATTTTCTAAGGTTTGAATTAGTTCCAGCTTTTTTTTCCAAAAAACAAAGACCCTGATTTGCCTCATCAGGATATCTGGTTTCAACAAGATGGTGCACCTCCTCATTTTGGAGCAGAAGGGGGTCTGTTTATGGATCTTACATGACCTGGTAGACAAATAGGACAACGAGGACCAATTGAATGGCTTAACCCCTTGAGATTTGTTTTTGTGGGGCCACTTAAAATCAACAGTTCACATTAATAGACCTAACAATTTAGAAGGTTTGAAACAAATACACAAATGGGGCAAAGTCAAATGGTAAACGGTAGAAAATTTGAACATTTGTAGTAAATTTTGTGAATGATTTTGTGTGTTTCTTTTTTAAATTTTTAATGTTATTTTTACTGATAGTTTTTCTCAAAAAACATTTGTTATGTAAGGTACCATCATTCAACGAATGAAGAGATCTATCAAAATATGTTAAACAAATTGGGGTTGTAATTTAAAAAAACAAAGACGTCACAGCTCAAGAAGATGAACTATCAAGAAAATCTTTCTGCGCTCAAAAATGCCTTATTGAAATATAAATAATCGTTGCGTTCAAAGATCTTTCAAAAAAAAACCATATACAGGGTGTTACTTAATGTCATTTACTTATTTTAATAGGGGGGTCTTGGGCTAATTCTAAGTCAAATAGTTCATATAAATGTATGTCCTAAAATGTTTGGTTTTCGATATACAGGGTGTTGAAGTTTTTACTTTTTTTTGGTTTTTACCAAAAATTTCGAAAACCGTTTGAGATATTACACAAAATGTTTCCTTAGCAACGGACAAAGCTAACTTAATTTTATGTAAACGGTTTTCGTTTAGGAACAAGTTGCAGATATTCATATAATGAGTAATCTCAGTAATATTCTAATTATTTTCTTTAAGATGGTAAGCTATACAAAAAAGATAAAAGAGGCCTTTTTTGTTTATAATTGAACGCTAGTTAATAATAAAATAACACTCCCGGAAAAATGTTTTCGTTAAAATTGTATCGGCACGCCACTGGTTAAATAAAAAAAAAACACAAACAAAAAGTATGTTTTTATACCATAACAACATATACTGAAATTTAGTGTAAAATCTCAAACGGTTTTTGAAAATTTCTGGTAAGAACCAAAAAAAAAAAAAATTTCAACACCCTGTATATCGAAAACCAAGCATTTTAGGATATACATTTATATGAACTTTTCGACTTAGAATTGGCCCAAGGATCACCCATTAAAATATGTACATAACATTAAGTAACACCCTATACAACCAAATTATGAATTTTGCTTCGAACTTTATCACCACACTCTATTGTAGCCCTAAGACACAAAAAGGCAGAAAACAGACTTCGAAGTGCCATTGCATTATTAAATCAGAAAATAGTCATTTCCAAACATAACCTTAGATGCAGCACAACTAAACTTAAGACAAAGGAGATCAATTCTTGACCAAGAAATAAATTAGTACGAGGATTCTTCTCATGATTTATAAAAAATGCTTATCACTTGGCAGTAATAAGAGAGTGGCTATTTAATCAGTAATCAATGCATTACTATAGAATTATTATTTTCAAAATAAATTGGTGATTGAACTCAACTGAAAATGCGAAAGAGGCGTCATCGTTTATATGAATCTGAATCAAGTTCCAAAATGACAACATTTTAGAAAAAGTTAGAAACTGGAAAAAGAGAATTATTTTTCATTACATTATTAGGTAACGTAAACTAAAATAAACTACAAAGAATGCAAGATGTTATAGTAGAATATCAAATTTTGAAATTAAGTAATATACATACTTACATAGTAAATAATATACGTGACGTGAAAGCAACCCTTTTTAGTGCTTCTCTCGTTAGTGCCAAGTATACAATAACGTCATGTAAATCAGATTCAATAATGTGATCTAGTAAAAGTTTCAACATAATCAATCCTAATAAAAAAAGACAAAGATTATTTCTAATCTTTTATCAACTTGAAAAAGGTTACCTTAACTGAATATGATTTATCTGTTTTATCCTTCAATCTTAACATAAAAAGCTCATAAACTTTATGTTTTTATTGTTTCATTTTATTTTGATATAAGCTCTGGTAACTCTTTATAAATAACAATTTTATAAAAAACGTCAACAATTTTTATTTTAGGCAAAGATAATCATGAACCATAACAGTGACTACATCAATTTTTTAATACCAAAATTAACATTTAATTCTGTTACTCGTTTTATTAAATTTAATGTGTAAATTCGTTTCGACTGTTAAAAGATCACAATTATTTATAGCGCACAATAAAGATTTCGCAAAATGTATGAATCTTCAATATTTTGTATCTACATTACATCTTTTGGAATGGAACTGTAGTTTTCGTTTTTGCATAAAAACTATTACATAGTTATTGAATGTGTTATAGGATTTCTGTAGTTTTGTTTTCGATTACAGAAAGCTTAGAGTCGGTTTTGTCCTTCTAAAATCCTCTAAAAATTGACTATTTCAATTCTTGTTTTTTCTGGGTACAAAACGGAATAATAGATCAATATCATATTCAACATATTTTAAGAGATATTTGCTCTCAAATATTTTGAGTAGGTCAAGTACTCTTTCAAACTTAAAATGCCTAATTGTTATGAACGTAGATGTGATGCAGATTTAACATGTAAAATTTGCACTTGATGGTTTGTTTACTCTACAATTGCCTGTTTGTAGGTGGTAAGCTTGGTGGCTTCAACTACGTTCTCTTTGAAGATAATTGAATTATGTTGTTTTGATAACTTACTGTCTCGAGTCTAACTAAAATACTAACGTTGATATAATTTCTATTTTACCTTACCTCAACATTTGTACGTTGTTTTATACAGCTTTTAGACAAATTAACAGTTTTTTGTCTAATCTTTAGTAAACAATAATAATAGCTTCCATACCTTACTGTTAGTTCAATATTTGGTTTCGGTTAATTTAGTGGGAATTATTCTGGAAAGGTTGACGAGAAAATTAACCAGACGTTTATTTAGAATCTCAAAATCAGTTAGATCAATTAGAAATTAGAATCTTTAAAAAAGCAACGCACATTTTTTGTTTTCATTTCTAAGAGGTATTAAGTCTAAACAAATGTAGCGGTACAAATCAACGCAATACATAAAACAAGATTAGGGTATGTAGGGGTTGTGGTTTTTTTACTACCATTCCTAATAAATTAAGGTGTACTTTGGAAGTTTAAAAAAATTCGTTCCAGTTAACCCAGAAAAAAAAGTCAATATTACAAATGTTTACTGTATGTGAAACGAGAGGGAAGAGACTTTTAAAATTAAGATTTTCAAAGATAATCGGAATTATAGTTATAGCATGTAGAATGCGTCTTAAATTTCTTTTTATAATTATTCTGAAAAATAATATCAATGAAAATGTTGAAATCTCCAAGCAAGACACTAAAATTTGAATCTTTGACCTTGAATGATCTTATATAATAATAATAACAATAAACATATGCGAAAGCTTTGTCTATAGTGAAGATGTCAAGTTAATTCTAACTTTTGTTCATTATTTATATTCTCGATCACTCTGTCTAATAGAATCATCCAGTTGAAACTCCAATAACGATTATAAAAACAAAGACGTTTTTGTACAATAATGAAATTTTGTTGGTATATCAGAATAATTCAATAGTTTAGGAAGATTTTGCAACGAACAATTAAATGATACCCAAACATGTTAGGTTGAAAACCCTATAGTGCTATATTTTGGTAATCAGTAATGAGCTAAGGTAAATGAGATATAAAGAGTTCCACTTGTGCGGTCTACCAAAGACACATTAAGAGAACATTCTTCTGAGACCAATTATAAAATCAAGAAACTTTCGTTATCACAAATTAGATGTTCACATTGTCACATATTAGACATTCTGAATATCGTTAGACATAAGCTGGAAAATGATCACACACACAAAATTAAAAGCAGACATGATAACTCAAACACTCAGAAAATGCTGCAATACGTTTGAAATAAAATGAGACACAGAACACACAACAAACAAAGATAATCCAGCTAAAGACAATATCTTGTTGTGTCTCGGATCAACTCAGGAAATTCCAAACTAATGCAGAATACTTGAACGCTTATGGAAATGGTTACCAAAACTAAACCCAAAAAGGAAGATCAACAAACAAGGTGTGTCTACAACGTACTAGGTAATCTAGTACAGATTAGACTTCAATAAAACAGTATTAAAAAGGAAGAAATCAATAATCATTCAATAATTCATCGGGATACAGATAAATAAAAAACATTGAAAGAAACCACAGATAATGCAGAGTAACTAATGAGCCGTCGCTATCGTTCGTGGTTGCTTACGGCCTCTATAAAAATCGTAATTATCTTCAGCCAAGGTGTAGTTAATATAGTGGTGAAGGCCAAGTGAAACGTCTTACGAGATGGTTAGCTTGTTAGGTGATGGTGCTGACGATGAAGATATTTCTATATAAATATAAGTAGAATATCATTTAGGAGCACTTAATGTAGAAGAAGCCGGTAGAGAAACTGCGGAGTTATGCAGCACAATTGCTGGTTAATGTTTGTTGTAGCACGATTCTCTTCATAACCTCAATGAAAAATTCTGTTCTTAAATTAGAAGTTTCTGGCTATGTGACCAAGAAACTCCATGCATTAATACTAAGTAGTGGAATCTTTCAAAACTGCAAACCCATTAAAATGGCACTTAGGGGCCTGTTATATTTCAGTTTTAAGGTAAACAATCAGTAAGAACTTCGCAAGGTAGCAATGAACTCACTTTCAAAGTTTCAACTATTACCTTCAACAACCTCGTTTAGCACTATTTCTTACCTAAAAGTTACAAGCAGTAACGCTACCTGGACTTGATATATCGGTAGCCCAGAAGTTCTTTCTCCAAACAAGAGGCGCATTACAGGTGATCATCTTGTTATGTTCTGATACGCATTGTAATACTTTTATTTGCTTCGTCGTAGATTACAGATTATGTACCCGAGTATGCCAAAACGCTATATTTCACTTCGCCACTTCGACAAGACGTTGACAAGCCGGAAAAGCAAAATAGAGAACTGTCTTCAAATTTCAAGGCCAAATTCAAACTAATAAGCTAAGCACCCTTCACCAATTACTAATGCCTTCCTAGATTTCTTTCCTTCTCTGACGTTTCTTGTTACAAATT
The DNA here is from genome assembly GCA_011009095.1 of Ignelater luminosus. Lineage (NCBI taxonomy): Eukaryota > Metazoa > Arthropoda > Insecta > Coleoptera > Elateridae > Ignelater > Ignelater luminosus. The sequence goes on along the minus strand of VTPC01000618.1, from coordinate 10,713 downwards.
ACAAAGGACCCCACAGAATCCTTATGGGAAACGGTTCCCGGTCAAAATTGTTAAAACCGTGGTAAATGATAGTCCTTATTATGTAGAGCAAAACTGTTAAAGGGCACAAAGCCCAAAAAATTCTATTTTTCGAATTACAGCCGTTAGAAGTTGGCAATTTTTGCATACAAATGAGCTCGAGTGCTCATCATTTAACCTGGAATGTATTATGTTTATAGATATAATACAGAAAGAAAGCTATTCTTTCATATACCGAGTGTGGAGTTTCAAATCCGTACATAGGATAATGCATGGGAATTCAGATTTATGTAATTCCTGCTCCCCAAATAAACCTACAGGGGAGGTAATGGTATCAATCGATAAGGTAGAGGTTCTCTGTCAATCTGGCTTGAATTGGTAAATGGTATCATTAAAGCAGAATTTTTTTCCAAATCTGACATCAATAAATTAGTCCAATAAACAAACTTATTTAACGAATTTTATTTATGGGTTCAAATAACAAATCAAAAAGGACAACTAAAATTAATTAATTACCTCCCTTGTAGGTTCATTTGGGGGATTACAAAAATCTGAATTCCCATTCATTGTGCTATGTACGGGTTTGAAACTCCACACTCGGTATAAGTGCAGCAAAAAAAGTGGTATGAAATCAATTGTGCAATCATGTGCATCGCGTGGAGGTGGCACGAACGTACATCATGCAGCCCTAAAAAGAGTTGATATTTTAACTTTACAAATAAGTTATGATAAAATATTTTTTATTTCATCGAGTTTTTTTTAGATGTCCATTATTTCAAATAAATTTCAGTTTGAATGCCAAAGTCTCAAGCCTCATGTTTATGCAGCAATTGTCAACTTCAAACGGCTGTAATTCGAAAACTAGAATTTTTTGAACTTTGTGCCCATTGACACTTTTGATCTACATGATAAGGAAGGACTATCATTTACCACGGTTTCAACAATTTTGACCGGGAACCATTTCCCATAAGGATTCTGAGGGGTCCTTTGTGGTCCACATCAGTTATAGTATTATAGCGGAGAAGGTGTAGGTAATGTTATCGTGGAGACTGCGTAAAACGTCTCACGATCACATGAACAGTTGATATGACCTATTTATAGTGATTGTTGTCGTTGGTTGGTTGGTTGGCTTACAAAGTGACGGTTTTCTATATAAATATAATAAAAGTAAAATCCGGTAAATGAGATGGTGTAGTGTTGTGTATCAATGGTGCAGGCCCCTGTCAGTGAGGTAGAGCAACTGCGCCGTTAGTGGCAGGGCTGTTGGTTAATGTTTGTTGTAGCAAAACAATTTTCTTTAGAACACCAACATTACACACTCGCATTATGGTGTGAGGAGAGACAGCATAACCTGCAGCAGTAGTACAGCATCACCAACATACGAACAACGAAAAACTGCTGTTCGAGTAGCTCCAATGCCATCTACACCAACCGTCGGGATTGCGCCCCACCAAGACACAACACAAGGCAAACACAAACTGCATCGAACTTGTATGTCGCACACCCAACAAAAACCAGTTTACCTTCCATTATGGCCGAGAAAATTTCAGACTGTTAAAACGACTTCATTTGTTTGCTTGCTGCATGAGCTCGATGAATCTGAACTCTTGAACAATCTTCATCTTTTCCCGTATGAACAAATCAAAATTCCTTCGTTGCCAACATTTTAATATAGGAATTTCTCAAAACCATTTCAGCAAATATGTAGTTACAACTACCTTAGCAGAACTTGCACATCACTAATTTTATTCGAGCAAGATCGAATCATGGATGACAGCTCTTAAACCATTCATTATATTATTTCTAACGTAAAGTAGTAGAAAAAAAAAGCTGAATAAAAAGTGATAGCTAGTGAAAACAACATAAATAAAGACCCCTTCACTAAATTGATATCAGAAAAGTGTAGAACAAGAAAATAAAAAGGCTAGAAAAACCGCCGGGGAGAAATCGTTCTGACCTTGGTATACGCTACATAGTGTTGCTTTCGTTGCTACACTGCAGTGCTAGAGCCTTTTTGTTGCAAATAAAAAGTCACCCAAATCATGATATAGCCTTCAGTCTCGAAAAAACTAAATACTCTCTAATTATCCTGGCAACCGATTTTGTCGTTTGTCTTCTTGTGAAGATCAGATAAAGCTGTGCTTTATCAAATTTTTAAAAAAGCTTCAAGAGTTAGTGAAAGGATAGTAGAAACCGAGCCTTTGTCTTTTAGAAGATTGTATCAATAGTATTGGTTACAACCGAGTTGTCCAAATTTTATTTTTTTTAAGTAGAAAATTGTTTTTTGCTACTTGTTAAAAACATTAACATATTTTTTTTAATGACTAAACAATGAGTTCATACTTTAGAAAATTTTTTAAGTCTATAAAATTTATTTTATATTTTTACGACATTTTTATGATAGGCATGGCCATGTCTTGCCATTTTTTTATTAGAAGACGTAATAAAATAGTAGTTGTGTTCCAGCTCTCATTATATAGTGTTGTAATTCTTTTCATATCAAAATAAATGTATTGAAAGGTTTTAAAGTTTAGTTTAATTTATACAGTCCATCCAATTTTACCTGCACACTACATAAAATAATTAACACTACTCTTTCTTACCAAGTTTGTAGAAGATAGTTTTGGTTCTAATCTGTAAAGCTTTGGACATAGTTGGGCTGCTGATGATAGCATCAGCATCTCTGATTTGCACATGTCAGCTTAGACTCAAAATCGATTTTGATTAAACTCGATTTCACCTTTCAAATTATAGCAGTATTTCAATGCTAGCTATTTTTCAGTCATTGAACATCATTATCACTACTCAATTCTGCGGTACATCAATTAAAAAACATTACAAGTCTTCAAGGGATGGAAAAGAAATAAGCAAAATTGTAAAAGAATTACAAATTAGGAATTACGCCACACTTAATAAAAGCATGAAGCTTGCTAGACTTTCTATACAAGAATTAGTTGCATTACAGAAAGTTACTAATATAACTTTTGTATTTCTGTGTTTATTAGCGATTTCTATGGGTGTAAGTAATGTAATCCTTTGTGCTTGACTGTACGGTGTGATATTTTATGCAACTAATTGTGATTTTTAACAAAAAGATTACACCCTAGCTTGTAAAACTTTTAAACTCACTGCCAGCTTTAACTGGGAAGAGTTATACCTCTGTTTAAAAGATCATTAACATTCATTCAGTTAAAGTTAGAAATTGTAACTTTTTTCATGAGTAACGCATTAAGATTGTATTCTTGACATTTTAGTTTTAAAACGGTGGAAGTTTCTCAATTAAAAATTTACGCTTCAGATTAAGAAATGTCATTTGCACAGCGGAAAATCTTAGGGAATGACTATTATGGTTTTCCATTGAATAGGAAAACAAATTAAAACAAGTTGACTCTAGGGTCCTTAATTGTATTAATTATTGTTATTTCCTATTCTGAAGTAGGTAATTTAAATGCATATTAAATTTAATCAATGGGTTTTGCAGAATTATATTTTTATTTTTGGCTCACAAAAGTTAGGATTCTTCTTCGTTTTAATTAAATTGATTCATTTTATACAAAATATAAAAAATATAATAAAAAATCATTTAATATACAATTCAAAACGAAAAACCTAGATCCGAAGTTTTATGAGCTGACGTTTAAACTCCATTCGGTGGCGTGTTGAAAGCGAGCAATCTATTTACTTGGCAAAGTTTTACTAACTTTTAGAGATGGTGTTGACTGCTTTTATTTTAGAAATAATTGGACGGTAGCAGTTTATTTAAATAATTGGTTAACCTTATGTTATAAAGAAAATTATATTTCCATATTTTCTATACTTACCAAAGGTATTGCTTTGAATTTTCTGACTTCTGAGGAATATTCTTTCACACAATTCTGAAACAACGTATTATTCTTATTATAAATAAATACAACAAAAAGAAAAAATATTTTTGTTATTTTACAGAAATAGAAAGATTTTGTTGTATTTTCTTAACTGCCTTATAATAAAACAGGATAAACAGGATTTAAAATTTAATAAAAGTATGAAGTTCTATAAAGAGATTTGATTGTAGAACAAAAAATGCGAAAAAGAAGTAAACAATACCTTTAGGAATTTAATTTAATAATGTTCAGCCAACCAAAACATTACTCTAATAGCAATCGGAAAAGATATTTGATGAGAAAATATATAAGATAAAGTCCTCATCAAATTCTATCAAGTGTTTCCTACCTAAATGTACTAATAATAAGTAATTCAATGAGTAAAAACGCTTCAAATCGGAAATTATCTCTTTTTTTTAGTAACAAACAACAATTTGGTTACATGAGAATTCGTTTTTGTGCTTAGATCACTTCAATTAGTACTCCAACACCCAGGTATAACTCTTCTGCATGGACCATTAAACAAAAAACAAAAAATTACCTTGCTAGTTAGTTGGCGGCCTTGAGCACAGTTTGGAGTAGGGCAGAAAGTAACTATATATATATACTCGACTGAACTAGCTCAGCTAAAAGAAAAAATTCCCCATTCACAAAATGCTAATATAGGTAACTCTGGAAACGATGGTTATCAATAAAGTGAAGATTTCCTTTATCACCTACCACTAATGGGATAATTCTAAGATTCAACGCTTTTAGTGCAAACGTAGGTGAAACACCAACAACCAAAGATAATACCTTCAACACCACTTGTACGCACAGATCAGCCATCTAATCACAGAAACTGATAGAATGGAACACCCACGCCGTGAAATGCATACCAAAGTTCTAAGGGGAGAAAATACAAAATGATATCCAGTATTTTAAATTTCAAAATAAAATGTATAGAAAGTGCCAATCTCATAATAGTTTAAATAAAAGGCCTATAAGAAGTCGAATTTATTATAAAATTCGATTTCAAACAAATTTAAAGAAAACACATCAACAAAACCTTATCGCCACGCAAAAAAAGTAGCAAAAACTTCAATTCCAAATAGAAATGAGAATTCGAGTGAGAATCGAACCTACAACCTTGGTTTTTCGGATCAAAGCTCTTACTAATTGAGCTTAACAAGTTGTTCGGCAAGCGCAACTAAAGTTCTTATTATGTAATTAACACAAAAGTTGATGTATCGTGGCAAACATGCAATGCATTTAATAACTGGAGAAAGCCCGCAACTGCCTTGCAATCTACGTAAATAACTAACTGGCAGCTTTGGGCTCTTTCCAATTATTAGGTGCATTACATTTTTATCATGACACATCATTAACTTTCGTGTTAATTACATACGATATAGGAACGATTGGGGAAGAAGAACAGAGAAAACATTAAAGCCCAGGACTACATTCGCAACGTCTTGCCCTATCTCTCTAGCTCCATGAGCTAAAAAACCCTATTTTTCAACATGATAATACCAAATTCCGTTACTATAAGGTTCTTTAATGTATCTGATATCACTGTTCTTCCATGGGTAGCAAGGTTACTTGATCTTTCACCTACTGAACATGTATGGGATGTGCAATATGTACTGAGAATCTTTAAAATCGTTACTTGGGACAGATTAAATATTTTTTAGGTATCTGTGAAAACGATGCTGTACATATCAGGTTTTTGGATCTATGTTGAGCTGGTCATATTTGTTTTTAATAGGTCCAAGTGTCAATGCTAATTTGGCATTTTGGATTGGTTAGACTTAAATTTATTTAAGGTAAAGACAGTTTTTTACTAGCAGAAGCTTCTTTTCTTCAGGTAGCCTTTTCTCAATTTTCAAACACAATGTTACACTTCTTTCTTGACTTTAGTTTTAACGTTTTCAAAATACTAACTGGAAAATAGCAACCAGTGGTAGATTCCTGCATAAAACAGGACTACACGGACTAGTTTAATAAACTGCGTCATTACAAAGTAGAATTTGCAATTTATGTTTGGGCTAAATTAGGTCTTAAACACCACATTTCTCGATTGTCAGAAATTTTGAGACGTTATAGTTTTTACAAGCAAAGCAAAGATTTGGGAATTTACTGCAAAAGTAGTGAAAACCAATCCCAAATGCGTAAATAATAAAACTGATGAAAAGACTGTTCATAATATCACAGTATCAAGTGATCACTTATCTAGATATTTTAAATTATTGAAGGAGACATCAAGTTGTCCTGCATATCTAATGAAACCTGAAAGATCACAGATATAAAAAATTATTACATGAAATTGCAATAGCGGCGTGTGCGAGACTGGTGGGAGGCAAATATCTAAAACGTCCGAACTTTAGTTATGACTAATAGAAGAAATAAGAAATAGCAAAAGATAGAAAAGAGGAAAATGTGAAACCAAGAGAAAATATCCACACGCATTCGTACAATAAACAAAAGAAAACTTAAAAAATAATGAAAGGTACACAAAGTACTCATTATCCGAGAAGAAAATACACAACTTGTGAATTAATTCTGGTGTGCCTACGTTTCACTGGCCGATACGACTTCTGTTTGTTGAATTACGTTGTTACGTACTCGGATGGTAGCATTACCATGACGGAGAGTTCGAATAGTACAGACGATAGAATAGCAGTACTGATCAAGTTTCTTGATCTTTCCCCACTCGAAAGAAGGATTATAGCTGACATCTTGCTCTATACGTATGTAACTTATGAGGTAAATAAACAATCAAAAATCGATCCGGAAGTCCATATGTTCTTTCAAGACTTTTTACGTATGTACGTCTGTTGTACCACTTCCTCTGCAAACACAATTTTTCTTGTAGTCGATGACAAGGGTAAACTAAGGACGCCCCTCGGTCTGTAGCTACAAAGAAAAACAAAACAAAGTAAAAAAATTCTCTAGTACGTGCTACAACTTTCTACCCCATTGTTCATATCTGGTAATATGTAATAAAATTTGCTTTAATGGCTCATATTCTTAACAAGTCGTGGTATGCCCCTACTACTAACCCATGTCGTGGTCTGATGACGCAAGTGTAGATGGAAAGACAACAAAAAGTTTGTAATGTTAAAATTATAATTGTGATGTTATACTTGTTTAACTTAATTTCAGAAGTAAACTTTTAAAACAAACAAGAAATGAATAAACAAGTGTCACAAAGAAGTCAAAGATAAAGTAATATAATTTTAAAAAAAGCACAAGTAAAACAGTTCAAGTTGAAAATGGAAACTACCACCAAACTGAATTTGCATAATATTTATTTACGTAATAAAGTCAGGAAAGTGATACTTTGCAGAACGAGCAGGCCAATTCCAAACTTTTTTCACGCATTACAACGCATTCAAAAGTTTTTATTTTTATGTTAGTTGTTTTATTTTTTGTAGTTTTGTAACAAGATCTTTTTAAAATGTTGTATATTCTAATTATAAATATAACGTTATAGAGATAATTAAAAATGTTTGTTTTTCCTGAAACCAAAAAATTTGAAAAACTTTTCAACTAATTTTTTAACTTCCCTCCCACAGTGTATTTCGCACAATTTTAGAGAACGTTACCATTTGACAATATAAACTTTATACAGCTGTAGTAGCATAAAGCTCATAATATTCAAAGCTCAACAAAGTTCGACAAAGTGAAAGTGTTACGAACTATGCACAAAATTCCAACATAAGCTTGGCTTTGTGCGAACTTTTTGTACATCACTAACAGTATACAATCTCGAAGTCTGCATTAATATCCTTTATTTGAATAACAATACACCTATCCTTTTTTATTTCTAAAGAATTAATTTCACATTAATCCTTGTATTTAACGTATTTTTAAACTCAATTAAACAACTTGTCAGAGGGCAGTTGCAGTCCATTTTATGTAATGAAGGAATCAACAATAAAATTTAATAAATAATTAACAAGCAAGATTAATTTTGAAATACAATTAAACTATAGAAATTAATTTTAAAATACAATTAAACTATTGAAATTAATTTTGAAAACATTAAAAAGTTTTTAAAGTATCAAAAGTGCAATATAAGTTTAGAAACAAAAGAATAGGATATCTGACGCTCTTTATAATGAATACTCTACAGCAAAGTCACGGAACCTACGGATTTAGTTCTTGATACTCATATAAAGTGTAACGGTTTCATTAAAAGCAGGAAGTGAATTTGTTAAGAATGAGATCACCAGCTTTAAAGTAGTGCCACAGTCATTACAGAACGGAATAATGCCTATAAGCCATAAAAACCAAAAGAATAATCCATTTTGAGGTCTTAAAATTCGCATAGGATCTCATTTTATAAACTCCCTTGCAATTTACTTCACTGCACTTGTTCGTTACTTTGTCTTGAAATTGATATCAAGTATCTTAAAAAAAGAAGACAAGAGCATCTCTAATAAATGCCACTGCAGAAAGAATTACATATATAACACACCAAGAAAACAAAAATTATGAATTGTCTAAGATTTTTAACCAAACACAAAATTATTCAAACTTCGTAGCTAATAGTATTGTAAAGCGTTTCCAATCGAAATTTGTTCTTGGGATTTTTTCTGTGGTGACCATAACAGAATCTTTAATTAATGACACTACAGCAAAAATTATATTCAACAAACACCATAATAGTAAGAATTATGAATCATCCATAACCCAGCACGAAATAGTGTAATCTTGGACCGAAACATCCATAGCCATGGATTTTCAGTAAGAATGTGCAACACTTTACAAAGTTTTGTGCATTTCAGCAATACTCTGTTTTTAATCAGTACTTAACCCAAGACTAATAGCAACTAGTTCAGAAGTGACAAAAAGAGTATGTACATAGACTGGGTCACTGGGAAATCACCGTTTTATGACAGCCTCAGTAATCTATAGGACTAATTAAAACTCAAAGATCATTGAATAAATGGGTTGCTATCATATTAAAAATGAACGATCTTCATCGACCTGTTGTTCTTGAAATTTCTTATCCTAGACGAAACAGGAGGTCAAACATATTGAAAGAAAGTTTAACAGGAAAAACCGGGAAAAGAGGCCTAAGACTCGTTACGGAGGACGAAAGATGTTCAATCCCGTAGCTCCAAGCAGGAGATGGGCGTGGTTCAAACTAAACTTACCTCAAATGTTATAAGCATAGTCCGGACGTTTTAGGTCGGAATTCAAAAATCAATTCCCACCAACGAAGTAAGCAAGTCGTACCGACGCGCGTACCAAATCACAAGCAATGCATGCGTTGCAATAGCTACGTGTGCGAGATTGGTGAGAGGCAAAAACCTAGATAAAACATCCGGACTTTAGTTATAAGATAAATGCTCACGCTCACCAAAACTCTAAATATGTCTTAAAGATGGTAATGAATAAGGGCGCCAGAAGCTGAAAATCAAAACGAAACCAGCTTCTCGTAGGCTGACACCCTGTATGTAAGTGCCTCAGGGAATAACACCCTATATATGGGCTCCACACAAAATAACACCCTGTAGATGGGCTCATCTGGATTGTTCACAGTAGACACTTTATTTATTACCTTACTGAAAATGTACTGTTTGACGTTCTAATTTAAAGAAAAAAAGATACTTAAAGCTTAATTCTACATCCGAACGTTCGCTTGACAAAATCTAACTATTGTAATCTTCAATTTAAATTTCAGAAGACTCTTTCAAAGGATTTAGATTATTCACTAAACATCAATAAAATTTGACCATAAATATTAATATAACTGATTCCTTACATGCTAATTCCTTGGTTTTTCAAAATCCACCAACGTGAATCCAGAAGGATTCCTCGAAATAATAAATGATAGCAGTCAGGGGCTTCAGATATTTTTTTAAGCGGCCAAAGCTTGTACGCTCGCCGTCAAGTTCTCAACACAAACGCCCGTAAGCACTTTCAGCTTAACTCAAGTCAGAACATCTTTGAAACTGTTCTTAAACGAAATTATTTATTCATAACACAGTATCTATTGCGATAATCGAATGTTAGAAGTTTATATAGAGTAACAAAGCATCAAAGTCACTACATTCATAGCCAGCACACAAAAGCACTTTCCCGGAATAACGGCGGCAACTGAATTGCAAATAAAACGAGAATTGCGGCTAACACACAACACAGAACAGTGTAAACATTATATTAACAAGCGAATTTATACATATGGAGCGGGCTCGGCCTTATGGCCGAACTACTTTTGCTGGTCACCACGCTGAGACTCTGTAAGAAACGCTAAAAATTTCAACGCATTGTCTCAAGATAATCAAAGCCAGACATACACTGTATTATGAAATTGAACATGGACAAAACTATAGGCTATGGAAAAATTGTAACTCCTGTACTTCGAATATAAACCAGATTTTTTTTTGAACATAAAAATACTGAGATATAAACAGAATTTCTACGAAATAATATTAAGATAAAAATGTTTAGAAGTCTAGACTGAAATAAAGCACGTACACCTGGTGAATAAAACTTAACGAACCTTGAAAGAAATCTTTATCACCATAAACAATTTGACAAACGTTTACAACTAAATAAAATAATAAATCAATAATAAATAAATGCGCTTGGAACGAAACTCAAAGCAGAGTCCGGATGTGTATGCAAAATCTTAAAATAATATTACAAAAGCTAATACTTTTTACAGCAAAAGACGTATTGGCATTCTCTCCTGTGCCAGCATGTTGTAAGCTCAAACACTATGCCATGTTCAAATGATGGACACTTTACTAACCATTGCGACATCTTCATTGTCTGATCATTCAAGTTATTCATCGTTAGTAGCCAGTAACAGCAAAAAGCTCTCTTACTTTAACTT
>VTPC01000617.1:8448-26132 GCA_011009095.1 Ignelater luminosus | reverse complement strand
CCTGTCGAACCTCTCGGGTTTGTCAAGCCATACGGAGCTGTCGGGCCTATTAGGCCCTTCGGACCTGTCGGGGCATTTGAACTTTTCGGACCTTTAGGTCTATCGTGCCGTTTGAATCTCTCAAACCTGTCAGGGTTGGTTCGTTCGGGCCTGTCGGATTGTTTGGGCCGTCGGGCCTTTTAGGCTTCTCGGCCTTTCGGGTACATCGAGCTGTTTGGATCTCTTGGGCCTGTCGAACCTCTCGGGTTTGTCAAGCCATACGGAGCTGTCGGGCCTTTTAGGCCCTTCAGACCTGTCGGGGCATTTGAATTTCTCTGACCTTTAGGTATCATGCCGTTTGAATCTCTCAAACCTGTCAGGACATAATGGGTCTGTTGGTCCGTTCGGGCCTGTCGGATCGTTTGGGCCGTCGGGCCTTTTAGACTTTTCGGCTTTTCGGGTACATCGAGCTGTTTGGATTTCTCGGGCCTGTCAGGTCATACGAGTCTGCTGGGCCTTTTAGACCGTTTGGGCCTGTCGGGATCTTGGACTCCTTGGCTCTTCAGGTCTGTCGTGCCGTTTGGATTTCTCGAACCTGTCAAGTAATAATGGGTCTATCGGTCCATTCGGGCCTTTTAGATGTCTCGGCCCTTCGGGTCCATCGGGCTGTTTGGATCCCTCTGTCCTATCGGACCTCTCGGGCTTGTCAGGCAATAGGAGTCTACCGGGCCTTTTATACCGTTAGGGCCTGTAGGGACTTTTGGACTTCTCGACCCTTCAAGCTTTTCTGTCGGGCCGATTAAGAAGTAATCGGGCTTTTTCGGGTCGCGTCAAGTTTGTTCCCAGTGGTGTCAGGCTCTAGTCTGAGAGTATAAAAGCTAATTTGCAATTTTAACACCAAATGAACGCCATATTCAATGCCCTCAAGTTTGTCTCTCTTTAATAAATATTCATAAAGTATCGTCTTTGAATTGCATGTAATGGTTGTATTTACATTCGGATGATTTCAACGCGAACTGAAAGACAAGTGTTGCAAACTTCATCCTTGTGTAAAATAATAGCCATTACATGCTCTTTAGATGATTACGTTACTTTTTTATAATGAATGGTTACACTTTTTACTGTTTTAGATAGATAGTACGTAGTAATCCTAGCCCTGAGATTATGAAATTATTTTTAATCAAATACGAATGGAAACAAACTGCATTTTTGGATAAAAATAAATTTAAGTAGGCTTGACAAATTGAAATTATTGTATAGAAAATTTGGCAACTAGATGTATAGAATTTCTTGATACCACTGGTGTAAACTTCTTTGTCGATGCTCAGAAGGCTTTTCTCCACTGTGCACAAAAACCATGAAATCAATTTATTGTTATTCAAATATTTAATATGAACAGGTACAATCAGCACCGAATGCTCCAGTTTACGAAGAATTGCGAAAGTCATTGCGACTGGTTTTGTAACAAATATTGTTATTACTATATAGGATCAGATTTATTGGAATCTACACCTACACTACAGCCAATGTTTTCAGAAACGTATAAAGTTTTTTTTTAGAACTGTTACCTCTTTTTACAACACTAAGTTTTAAATTGTATAGATGGGACAATTACACAAAGTAATTACATTCTTGTTAAGAAAGAGACTGTATGATGAATAACGATCTTGCATTAGTGTTGTGAGACTTGAAATATTTAATTGAAACTTCCATTCTATTGAAACATTTCAATACCTCTTAAAGCTTCCTTGGAATTTTTGTTTTTAAGCTCAGTAAATAATCGGACATAAGAATCTCCGGGACCAGACTTCTTTTTGGGACGCTAGACCCCTTTGAACTCCTATACAAACAACATGAAACTTTCCTTCAAGCTCCATTTCAGAACCATGAAAGCTCTCGCATTGTGGGATCTGTAGACTGTTAAATGTCTGCCACTGTACATTCTTATGTTGCTACAACCTACAGTGGTTGGATGGTTGTCATTTTGAGGTTATGTGGCTGAAAATAGAAGTTCAAATGATTTTGCGTGTCAACACTATTACGTCTAACTAATCGTAAACATTTTATGAGAATATAAAAAGAAATAAACTTTACAAGACTATCTGCTTCTTCTATTTTTTTCGGTTTCTTTTCCATGTGCACTGAGAGATTGCCATTTGTTAAGCCCTAAATTAAGAAGAAAAGTGCAGTTTACAGTTGGCTGCCTATGAATGGTAATATTAAATAACAATCCTTATCATAATTGTTTCGTCCAGTGTATTTTCTCTTTCTTTTTCCTTTCTTTCTCTAGATCTGTAGAGGTTGGAGTTTTTGAATTTGCCAATGGCATTAATACTTTGCACAATATTGAGAGCTATAGACATATGCGTCCGATGCAGCTATGCCTATGTATTAATAATTCGGTTTAATTAACTTCATCTTGGCTTCATTTAAATATTTTTATTAAGTTAGTTGATTTCATACAGAACGAATGATCTATGCGTTCAGACATTCCCGAAGGTTAGTTTTAAAATTTGCAGTGTTGGAGACAGCCTTGAATCTACCTATCTCCTTTCTACTTATTTCCTTTAATTTTCAATTACCGCGAAAATAATAAAAGATTTGAATTTATAAACAAAAGCAATTTATTTTAGATAGCACAAATAATGCGCTTCGTTAATTCAAAGAAAAATATTCGTGTCAATCTTATAAATCAGATGAAAATAAGTAAAGTAAAATACTTCAACAATCATGGCTTCTATGCATTGGTATCGATAATTGAATAAGTGCAAAGAAATTTCTAATTTAATTAATTTAAAAGGTAATTTTTACATATGAACGGTAATTCTAAACTTTCAGGCTAAAGTGTAGAAAATATAATAAATTATTGAAAGACAAAAGCATTAAAACCTTTCGCATGAAAGCTGTAATTTTAGAATTCTATGGTTAATGGCATCCTTTCTGTGAAATTGTGCTAACGCCGCCAAACATACAATAGTTTATAGTACAGTCATTCAAATTTATACCGTATCCCGAAAAACTATTTCAAACATTTTACATAGCTACAGATTTTATGATTGTCGTAAACTGAACATTTCATAAACAATAAACGAACATAATTAACTCTTAAAATTGCTCATTGTTTTCTTAATGTCTTATTGTTTTCGTTCAAACGGAGATAGAAGCGAATAAAAAAGGATCGCTAGAAAAATAAATATTTGTTTGCTAAAAAGAGCTTTTTGTAAAAATACTGACTGAAGTTTTTTAAAAGTTGCATTGTTAATTGTTTGTAATCGTGATTGTTTCTTATTACATTTTTTTCGTTGTTATTGTACTATTTATCTTTTTATTAAAGTTTAACTGGGTGTGTTTTCCCGTTTCCTATATTTTACGTCATTTGCTTTACTGTGCTTTGTGTAAGGTTGGTTTTAAAAAATCACTGCAGATCAATTGACTGCATTATTTATCAGAATATAAATAAACATAAAAACATTTGCAGAAAAGAAGCTTTTATTTTTCTTAATAGTTTACGTAATACATATTTGAGAACACTACAAGCAATAAAGATAACATTAATTACCACATGAAATGGTATAAGAAACAATTAGTAACAGTACAGATAAGAAGCAGACACATTTATAGCAAAAACATTTATTTATCAATCACCATTACCCAAGCATATTAATTTATTGTGAAAAAGAGGATAATAATGCACAAATTCTAAAAATTATTATTATTATAAGATGCATATCTGTTTCTGTTCGTATTCCGATGAGCTTCGATTTGTTCGGCATTAAGAATCCAAAATGGTCGATTTTGCCTGGGCCATGAATTCAATCTGTTTACCAAGTCTATGTCACCATGGGCGTCAATTGGAATTCCTTTCGGAGGCACATTGTAATAATCGTTTAGGTTCGGTATCCTTGAAGGTGCTTGATTAACGTCGCCGTCTTCTTTAAAACGAGAACCCAGGTCTGGATAACCTATCGGACGCGTTCCTGCATACCAAGGACGTTGAGCAGAAGCAATTGCAATTAATGATAACACAAATATTAGTGTGTATTTCTGAAAAAGAATTAAAATTATTTAGCTTTAAAATTCGTTATTTAAATATTTAAACTTGAACTAACCATTTTTGGGAAAAGCAGCTGTTAGAATAATATTGTCAGTTGCTAGCAGAAGTCGGCGTGAGAATGGCTGTCCAGTTTACGTCTCTTAATGTTTATATAGCTTAGCATGTAAGGGGTGAGGCGATATCCTTAAAAAGATACAAGTCAGAGTGCGTTTACATCTTAACTTCTCAGAAGCTTTTATTGCAGTATAACTGGTGTGAATTCGAGAAAATATTGCCTTCCTCCCCGATAAGTCGTAAGGCTTGCGGTTATTCAAAAATTTAGACGCATCCTTATTGGTTACATACACCTTGGGAAATCCACGTTTTTTACAATTGTTTTGAAAGGCTTTCGTTTCTGTTGTTGCAATAAATTAATTTAGTAACCGATTAAATTAATACATTACTTAGTATTATTTACTTTGAAAAAGCATATTTTGTACACAGTTACATTGAATAACATAAACAATAAAAGATAAGAAATCAGGATGTTTCATCTAAAATGCTTGAAAATATAAAAATAATTTTGTAATATAATTTTACAGATAAAGATAATATAATAATAAAAACAAGTTTAGATAAACCTGCGTCAGGAAATGCACCGGTTTTGAAAATACAGGCTGTTCAAGTTTATACTAAAACTTCCTGATATCGTAGAAACAACTTCTGTTATTAAAATGCAATTTTTTATATGGTCGTTAAGCGATTTCAATCAAAGAATTTAAAAAACTAAAAGAAACTAAAAAACCTATGATTCTTTTACATTAGAAAACTCGTATTCAGTTTTCTGTTTTGTTGCTACAAGGAGTCTTACAATTCTTAAATCTTAAAATTTTGCAAATCATTATGAATTTGCAGTGAAATCTAAAATTAGATTTTACTAAAATAGGAATTTTTTGGAAAGAAATCATGAATTAGTTGTTTTAATAAAGTTACTGAAAAACGGTTTTCGTAATCCTGCTCGTCTTTTAATACTCGATGAATAAATTAATTTAAATTTTTTTTGCACACTGGCGAAAAACCTTGAAATCTTCACAACTTTTCGACTTCACAAGGTTTGTTCATTGTTTTATGGTTATTGAACAGTTACGTCACGAAGAAATTTTGAATTATTCCCAAGTATTCTATGAATTTAAATAAACAGATTTTTAGGTTGGGCCATTTCGGAAACAATGAACACCAAAACGTTAGACATATGTTGTATTTCCTATGCCCTAGTTTCTGGGGTTGATACGAGGAGAGTGTGAAACAAGTAAGTTTATAGGCCTAATGTGACTTGATTTAAGAGAATTGTTGGATGTGACAAAATATAAAGATAATTCAAAAAAATTATCAAAACGAAAGAATTTGACACACCAAATAAATACTACATCCAGTGAAAAATGGACTTGAACAATACACTCTAGTAGTCTCCCAAAAAGCGATATTGAAAAGCTCATTCTTTAAACTTGACAACTGTTTAGAATTTGTCGACGTAGCTGCATCCATAATGATCATTATAAGTATTCTGCCTATGCAAGTCCCGTGCGTTCTCTCCACTTTTCTCTATCCTGAGCCAATCTCTTCTATCATTATAACTCTGTCCACTCTTCGCATCATCCACTATCTTTGTCCTTCTTCTTCCCCTGCTACCTCATCGCTCATCAAACAGTCCTTGCTTAAAACATGCCGCAACCAATTTCTTTTTCTTATGTTAATTGTTTCCAACATTGTTCTTTGCTCTCCAACTCTTCTCCGCACTTCCTCATTCCAAACTTTATCCTTCTACTTGATGTTTAGCATCCTCCTCCAGATCTTGTATCCTTCTTCATTATAGTCTCGTACAACATTCCATTCCATACAAAGCATTTTGCTATTCTCCTCCTTAGCTACAACTCCAGTTTACTTTCCAAGATCCTACTCATCTTCCTGTACGCCTATTTTGCCATTCCAGTTCTTCTCTTTATCTCATCAAAACTCCTCCAGTTGCATGTAATCTCTGTTCCTAGATTTTTATACCTCGTGAGCTGCTCTAATTTTTCTTCCTTGACGTAAACTTCCATGTTTTCATCTTTCTGTTTCAACATTTCTATCAACTCCTCTGTACTTTCTGCAAACACGATCTTGTCGTCAGCAAACCGAATGCGTGCAATTCTTCTTCCTCCAATTGTTTCTAGCATTCTGCCCACATTTCTTCAACATACATATTGAAAATAGTAGGAGAAAGACAGTCTTGTTCCTTTACCAATTTCGAACCAATCCGTCATATTTTCTCCAATCCTCATGCCTACTTTCTGTCCCATATATAAGTTTCTAATCAGTCTTCTATCTCTCTAGTCGATTCTTTTATCTTTTAATATTTCCATTAGGTTTTCCCACAGTACGCAAAGAAAAGCTTTCTCTAAGTCTACAAAGCTGATGCGTAGGTATTTTCCCATTTTCACATATTTTTCTCCAATTGTTCTTACTACCCAATCGCATCTCTCGTTTCCATTCTTTTTCGAAATCGAAATTGTTCTTCAGGTATCCCCTCTTTCATCTTCTTTACCAGTCTCCTGTTGAGTACTCTTAAAAATATCGCTGCTGCATGCACCACGGGACTTATCGTTTTGTTGTTCCCTATTCTTCTTTGACAGTGGTATTATCACAGTTCTCATAAACTCCTTTGTCTATTCCTCACTCTGATATATATCATTGCACAAGGCAGTCAACTCTCTCAAACCTCTTCCTGTAAGCAGTTCAACAGGTCCATTGGTATACCATCAATGCGTCCAGCCTTACCATCTTTCATATTCCTCATTGCAGCAATTATTTCATCCTCCAAATTAACTGGGCCGATGTTATCCATATCTACTGCGGTCTCCAACTCTACCTACATCTCAATTGGTTTCTCATCTATTCCATACAAATCTTGCATGATTCCTTCCAACGTTGCAACACTTGTGCAACAAAAATCCATGCTCATCTTCTATTTCTTTTCCACATCTGCTTTTTAATCTGCCGTCCCATGAAGTATCTTTTATTTTCTTGTGCACAATGTCATGCCTTCCAAACCTCACACGCTATTCTATTTCTTTACACTCATCTTCTAACTATATTTTTCGTGCTTTATTGGCTTCCAATCCCAACTTCTAATTTAGTTTTATATACATTCTTCTTCCGACTTTATTATTAGTGTTCTTATACAATCTTTTCTCTTCCATTTTGCTCAGCATTTCATGGGTTTTTCAAGACTTACCCTTCTTGTATCTTAACTCCTCGTCAGTCATTTTCTTCATTCCAAACTTAATTACATCCCTTTTTTCATTTGGACCGACATCGCATTGTTGTAGCTTCCTTATTTCCCTTGCCATTTTGTAGCCAATCTCTACCTTATTTAATCTTTTAGTTTTTCGAATTCCCATTTCCTTACACTTCTCGCAAGCTTTATTCTCTTAAGTCTTATGCTAATCTCTGCCATTAGTAGTACATGGTCGCTGTTTATATCGGCTCTAGGCAGTCAAAACACATTCTTAATAGCATTTTTAAATCTTTCTTCTATCGATATAAAATGTATCTGTTTCCTTTATAGATTACCCGGTGCTTTCCATGTGTATCTCCTTCTTTTATGACGTTTGAACCACGTGTTTGCAACTATCATTTTCTTATTTTTGCAAAATTCCACCAGTCTTTTTCACCTATTATTTACGCTACCAAGTCCGTTGTTCTATAGTTCTGCATCTATGAAAGGCTGGTAATAGGATTATTTAGTCCTTAGGCCTCATTTTTCCTAACAGGAGTAAGACCTGTGAGGGAGTTGAACTTTCTCCGGTTCGTTTTTCCCATATTTCTTTTCCCCCCTTGTTATTTTCAAAAACTTGTTTAGTTTCATTTCATGGCACTCCTCTTTTTATTATTGCATACCTCACTTCTAACCATGTTCGTTTTGGTCGACTTCTTGATTTCTTTTTGGTAATTTTTGTTTTGATCACCTACTTAACGATCTTATCCTGTTACATCCTTTTCATGTGTCCATATCATCGTAGTTGTCCTTCTTCTATCTTCTCCTCTATTGGTTTCACCTTCAAGTACAGTTTGTTTGTTTGTTTTCTATTTTTTTAAGAATAACTGTTGTTCTTTCTCTTGTCTGTGTTATTGTCCATGTTTCAACTCTTTGCCTGAAATCGATGTTCTCATTTTTTTTAAATATTTGCACTTTTATTTACTTTAGGATTTCTCTCATCCCTAAGAATGTATATTTAATGCTATTGAATACTTGGCCCCCGACTTCTATCGTTTATTTCTTTTTCCATCCTCTAAGATCTCTCTGTTGATCTCGACGTTGATTTTCTTCAAAACTGTTCTATGTCTTCAAATTTCTGTTTAGTGTGTTTTCATCTTCAGCTGTGTCGCTAGCGTATCAGTTTTGAAATTTCAGTTTTCTTCATTATTTAGTATCTTGCTTCATTTCATTTGACTTTCTTTTTTCCTCCATTATTTCTTCATTTATGACCAATGAGAGCAGTATCGGGCTTAGTTAGAATATCTCTTGTCTTACTCTTCGTATTGCTTCAAATCTCTTGTATCCTTACATAGTTTGAACGAAAGAAACCAGGATGAAAGGGCTGACGATCTTAAATCGTTTTCGCGGGCATTATCTTCTTGATTAATGCGTTTCCTGTAGGTACTTGGATGTAATTGTTACTTGAAAGCAATGTCTGTTTTTCCAATAGCGCTATTATTTCCAGCAAATGGTTAAAGATGTTTCAAAAATAATATTGCAGTTCATTACAGATTAGATGGAAATTATATAGTTCTTTTGCAAGATCTTGTCTTTAGCGTTTAAAATTGTAATTACTGGAAGATTGCCAGCTGTTTCTTTCAAATAACAAAAAGAATCTCTGACAGTAAGTGAGATTGGCACAGGTTATTTGTTTGAATCGCTCACCCCTTCCTTACTAATAATTGCAAGAGTTAATCGTCTATAAAATTCTTGATCAAATTTTGATTTTGTTATGATAGACCAGTACTAATTGCAAGTAAATGCAGATATACAAATTGGAATTGTTCAGTGTCTAAACTTTTGTATTTCATGTATCTTATATCTGTTATCATTTGTTATTATTCCACTTCATCATTTTGAGATCTCATCAGAATATTGTTTCTTGGTAGTTTTACTTTGCAGTTCAATCTTAAGGCTAAAAAAAAGACAGTCTGACCTGAAGTCACCTTTGCGGTGATTTTGATGGCTTTTTAAGCATGTGAAGAATCTTGTCGCTGCATGGTCAATTGAAACCGATTTTCATCTCAATGGGACCTGATGAAATCATCGAAAATAAGTCGACACGTATTTGCCGTTCGTCTATATGGGCCCTTCGGGCCTCACAAAATAATGTTATAGGTCGGAAAATGGCTAAGATTGGCTTTTGCAAAACCCAGCTGTCTTAACCGATTTTAATACAATTTTTATGAGTGTTTCTACATCGGAAAATATTAAATCTGAGTACAGGAGTTTTTCAATATATGCGCTCCAGGAAGGCTAGAATAAAATTCACTGTGCCAACTTTTCTGCCTTTTGTTGTGAGGAAGTCCAGAATTTTTTATTTTTGGGCGTATATAAAAAGTCCTTATACACAGCTCTGATAGTTTTTGCGAAGCCGGAAGGGCTCATTTAGACGATTGGCAAAATACTTGTTGACTTATTTTCGATGTAGAATCGCCAGTAAAAATTTCATTAAGATTGACGGACTCACTGTTCCTTCTCCTTGTAAGTAAAAAGTATTCTGTCGAATTTTTGTTGACGGTAGTTTCGCAAAGTATATTCTTTTAAAGTTTCGGACGTATGTAATGTTAAGACTAAGAACGCTCTGTTATCATGTAATTTTGGGATAGTAAAAGGATTTCTCTCCGCCATGTCTATTTCCATACCTTCAAGTGTGTATGCCCTGCTCTGCACCTACTGAACCCAAATATATAAAAACCCCTACACTACCTTGTTTTTCCTGGTTTGGGAAACGAATACAAATTAAAGTTGGTTATCATAATTTTCTCAGCATTATATTCCTGTCCCATACTGACCACTATCAATACATTTTAGATTGCAGATGTTACTTTCATTGAAATCTAGTAGTTTCTAACTGTGAAAACATGAAATCATTGATTGAGAGAAGACATAAATTGAGAAATTCATTGAATTCAGTATCTTTGTACAGGGTGTTCCGTAAATGCCAATAAAGCTTGAGGTAAACATCTTCTTCTATGAGTGCTTATTGCAAATCGGCAAAAAGAAATTTCCTCAGCAGCTTAGTTTTCTTATACAAGTGGGCAGAAGTTAACACTTTTATTATTTATTATTTTTACTTTGGGATTCTCTCTAGTTTAGGTGGTAAACGGCGCGGCGTTTTCATATCATTTTAACTAAAAATCAGAAGATAGCTCGAGTTTTGAGCTGCCATTCCTGCTAAATATTTGTGCCACATATCACTATCTCGATGTTTTCTTTCCTAAATTTTCTTTCGATATTACTCTTCCTTCTTATATTGGAATTTTCCTTTTTGATTATCTTTCCTTTCTCATATTTTATTTTTCTATACTCTTTTCAACACATTTATCCTTTTTATGTCTCTGACTCTTGCTAGATTGGTTTCTTTTGACATTCATTTATCGATGATGCGGTAGTGTTTCCTAACCTATTTTTGTGGAGAAACATCCGACTTGTATGTTTAGTTTTCTTTGCGTGGTATACATGCCTACATAGTGAGAAAAATAAAAAAAACTGGGAGAAGAAGTTTTTGAGACATTTCTGGACATTTTATGTTCTTGCTCGGCGACTGATAATTCTTACCGGATCCTTGCACACATTCATCGTTGAGTCAAGCGATAAATATTCTAAATACACTTCTAGTATCAAAGCTGTCTCTTGATATTATTTTGAGTAAACGTCTAAAAAATTCTTCTGTCTAATGGTCTAATCATTTTTACAGGTCTGCATAGATGAATAAGGAAGAACCAACTTCACGGCGACTTGTAATAATAATCTTGTGGATTGCCTATTCTGTAGTCATTTTCTTGAGCCTTAAAATAGAGCTTTTGCGAATTTGCGCTTGTCTTTTAACTAAAAGGTTATGGCACTACTAATTCTGTGATCTTGCAATTTCTCCCAAACTATTTATAACCACGAGATACGAAATTTGAATCATGCTGGCTCATTTATAGGCTATAGATTCATATAGACAATAAATGGCTCTTCAAAGTAGAATCTAATTTTCTTTGAGTTATTAGCAGTAGTAAAAGTGGGCATTAGTAGTTGACCTGGACGCACATAATTCAGAAGTACTACTCTATATGTGACCTGCAGTGATAGTTAAGTGGGCATCTTGAACTTATCAACTTCGGTCAGTGATATTAGCAAGCGCACGTAGTACTGGTATGTAATTGTTAAGGCAAGAACAATGGCAGTTTTGTGTAAAATTTCTGCTATGGTCTTACATACTGAATCTTCACACTAAATTTATTCATATCTGACTTTCTTGTAACAGTTACTTTTTTAGGAATCAGCAGAAATTCTATGTAATTTTTAATTTTTTTTTTGCTATTGTACCCTCTACTACCTAAAAAGAATTTTTTAATTGTATTATTTTTTAATTTAAGTAGACGTTTCTTCCTGTGTTGCATGTCATTTGGATTGCCTATATATTAAATCTTATTGGCTTTTCCGTCGAAGGTTATAACTTTGCTGCCAGAGAAAGGTTGACCTGGAGGTCAAAAGAGAGAAACACGACTTTCTTAAATTTGGCGTGAAGCACCAAAAGAAAGGTGGTATAGCAATTAAGATTTTAATTAAAGCTACCTGCTAAAAGAATTGTTTTAATTTGAATTTTTATGTTAACAACTGTCATGTTATTAAACACCACTAAATTTATCAAAAGCCGATAGGTAACTTTGGTAAGTTTTTTAATTGAAGTTTCGTCTTATCAGCATTTTCTGGTTTTTGCAGGCTTTGTAAGTTTTCTTATTTAATTAACAGTCCTTAGATTTCAGTTTACTTCTAAAGCATTCATCGAGGTTTTTGAAAAAAATTTAAATAAAACGTCTGAGTTATATTAAGTTTCGTTAATATGTATGTTGGATTTTAAAATGATTGTTCGCCCCGGATACTGTAGTGGTCTCATTTTAAGAAAGAGTGATTACAAGGAGTCTATAGGGCTTTCAGTTTATGCAGAAGTTTCGTGTTTATTAGAACGCATCCAATGTTTCGATAAGTTGATGTAGAGCAATCTTTTTTTTAATTTTCAATTTCATTAATTAATTAATGTTCCAGACCGTTGGGAGTCATAATATTTCTCAACCTCGAAACACGCCACTACACTAGACAAGAACACACATTGTTATATTTATATTTCTGTGAATCATTTGCCTGCAATCTCCGCCTTCTAGGTGAATGAGTGTCTTCAATAAAGAAATTTTTGCGTGAACACAACGATACAAATTCATGTGGTATTGTTGAATTATTTTTCTGATCTCAAACACGCAGAAAGATACTGAAAGTACTATTTAAGATTTGAAATATAATGTCATTACTTATTAAACTCGAAGAAACAAAAGTTTCAAACATGCATAAGGTAATGATATATAATGACTACTATTATACCTACCGTTTAAGTATGCATGTCTCTTGCCTCTTTGACATTCGATGTACTTTGTTCTAATAGAAATCATTTAAATTACTCTCAGGAGCAAAGAATGCAATGCAATGTAGACTAAGCGGTAATCACTAAATTAATCATTAATAGCGTGTTTAAACCTCTATTGTCAAGGTTAATTCAATTTCAGAAAGAAACTTAAATTTCTTAATATTCAATTAAGAGACTTCTTATGGATGTTTTTATACAGATGTAAATAAACAAAAATAATAACAAAATAATAATGGAAACCGCAACTGCAAATTGACATTCTTTTTAGTCAGACTTTTTTATAATAAGCAATGTCTGTTTTTACATTATACCTTTGTATTAAAGTTCCAATAATCCCGTATTTTTTTTACATTTAATAACAATTAATTTTTAAAATTAGCTTTGCATTGAATTATTTTAATTACCCTCGGAATAACCTTTGTAATCGTCTCATCACTATTACCTTTGAATGACTGGCAAAAAATCAATTACACCCACATAATAATACGTAACAGTATAAACCGCAACTTTTTTTTATCGGGAATTCCAACAAGGTTGTATAGTCTAGAATACTCGTTCCTTTCTTTCAAAAGCGAATACAAATTTATTTCCGTTGAACGGTGATGCTTCAATATCGTATCTGTATTTCCCAACTACACAAGCGTGAGCTTGGGTCACAGATAAAATTGTTTATATAAAATGATATGGGGAGCTGATTCCACATTCAGTCTTCAACTTGCTTCTTGTTTGCATTGAGTGTTACTCGTTGCTGTGACTTTAAGTTAGTTCAGTTCTATTTTGTTCTATTATTATTGTGCGTGCGTGTACGTTAAAAGCTTTAAAAATGGTAAGTCAAATTTATTTTTGAAAAATCTTACGATACCTTTTTAAATCAATAATACAAACTGATTAGTCTTCATTTATTGCAAAATAACCTTTGAGTTAACAAAATAAATAAATATTTAATCTCTCTTGATTTCAAGTTCAATGTTCAACAATTTTTATTTGTTACAGAAATTGCTTCTTGTTCTATCTGCGTTACTTGCTGTAACCTTAGCACAGCGTGGTGATTTTGCCGGAAGGGGCCCTATTGGTTATCCAGGATTAGCAGCCCGTTTTCGCAATGACGACGACGACAATTCAGTATCAACACCAAGTAATGTGGGTAGCCGTTTTAATGATAATCGCCCCACAGAAAGAATACCAATCGATGCCCGTGGCGACGCGGACCTAGTAAATAGATTGAATTCGTGGCCAAGAGAAACCAGACCATTTTGGATTTTGAATGCTGAACAGATCGAAGCCTCACGTAATCCACAAAGGCAAAACGTCCGTCCAAATCCACCATATTATCAAAATGATGATCCTGTTGATTTTCCAGTACGCGGAGGATTTGCTGAAGAACCCTTCTTTGATCCTTACCATCATTAAAGAAGAATGAAAACGAAAATAAATTTTATTCATCGTTTTATGATGAAGGTTTTTTCCTACTGATTTCCTTGTGATACATGTTTTTTACAATTTGGTTATTTTAGTGTGATTATAGTTAAATAATAAATTTTTTTATCAATCTGTCTCGTTTAATTTTGTACGCAGTTCGAGTGACGATATTCTAATAAGTAGTAGTTACTCAATATGTTGATCAAATTAAGCCAAATAACATCGATATTAATTGTGTTGATTAAACACAAAAGTAAATGAGATAACTACCAAGGATTATGCAACTAATTGAGTAAAACGAGTTTATTATTAAAACCGGTGATCACGTTTTGCGGTTTAATTAATACACTGTTGATTTCAAATGGTTTTTTTTTCTTAAAATTGTTTATATGAGACAAGGAGAGAATGTAGTATGTCACCTTGGAAACTTTTAAATGTTCATTATTTGGTAGCCTTTTAAATGCAAAACGATGCAATTATTAATCATTACAATTAGTTTTTATAAACTTAAAACAACTGGGAGACCTTGATGAATATAATAGAAGAGGAAATACAAAAAGTTAGCATTCTTATTTTAAAATATTACTTAATTTTATCTTCTATAGTTTGTGTGGTCTTGGAACTTCATGGATTTAATCTTTATTCAGTTTGTTAACTCAATTATTTAATCAAAAGGATCTTGTTGGTTTTCGCTATGTCTCTATTTAAATTCAGAAGGAGAAGAAAATTATTATCAGATTGCCTAGATGCTTACATCCTGTTGATATAAGATGTTTATTATATTCTTGGGATTAAGCAAGAAGAATTATGGTAGGTTATGTGTATTAAAAACCACTGCTGACTTAACAGTGGTTCAAATCATCACAAACTGTACGTTGCAATTCTGTAGGTTATTGAATCAGGTTTTAGCATCTGCTTTCATGGTTATTTTGACCAACTCGATTCGATTTTATCGATATATGCAAAAGCCACGGTAATAAGCTCCAAAGTAATTTGGTTTGGAAATTGTTTCATTCTGAATAAAGTTAATAACAAACTTATCATATCCTAGCCAGTATATCTAGATATTCTAGATAAACAAAAGATGAGTGATTCAACAACGTAAACACATCGTATATAAGGTGAAACGCAAATGCTCAAATGAATCATCGGGTCTGAGGCTGTCAATACCACATACTCGTAGGTTCCAAACACAACATATTGTCAATTCTAACGTAATCAATTTTAAAAGAAAAAGGTCTATCAATGACTAAAGATGAGTAAGGAAAATAATTTCAAAAGATAACTAGAAAGATTACGCAGTAAACTTTTCCTGTTAATTTTGCTTTAGAAGACTTTGACTACGGCCATGCAAAGAAATCTTTGGTTACTTGGATGATCTTGCAAAACTAAGAATGTGAGATTCAAACAGTCAACATTTCTGATCCTCTTACGTCATTTTCTACAAGCTTGCAAATTGTTTCAAATACTGTTGAAGTCACAAACATTTTCATAGAACTAAAACACATTAATTAACTTTTGACATCCTTCTTAGGAAGAATTCCAAAAAGGTGATACTATAATTGTGATTACATAGGCGCCATATATCTAAATATCAAGAATGATGTAAAAATTATCTTTTGAATCCGTTTTGGTCGGTTTTGGCTAGTGCGTGTACACTACAGAAATGATGGTGCCAAGATCATGTATCGAGAGGTGAATCGGAGTTTAAATATGTAAGCGGGAAGATACTTTGATTCTGAATTATAGGTTATATTGTTTTAATATTGAAGCTACCTCCATGTGGACAAAAAACTAATGTGTTGGAAGCAAACTCGATGTGTTACCAATCATAAGATAGATGCAGCAAATAGAACAACTACGACCACCTTCAAATTATTTTCTTTCGATAAATTCTTCTTCACAATTTTGTGTACACCAAAAAACTTTGATATTGTCAAAAAAGTTTTATTAAAAATTGAAACGCCAAACGATTTGGAACTATATAGCGAACAGGGCGAATTTTATTAAGTTGTCGTTGCAAAGAAGCCGAGCCGTGGAATTTCAGCATCTTCCTGATCTATCCTGAGGTGATCTGGAAACACCGGTACCTGAATCGAACTAAAACGTCACATCCAGGATTCACACTTAAAGATTTTACTACGAAACAAAAAATATAATTTGCGTAAGAATTTATTCAGAGCAGATTTAGAAGAAATCTACATGGATTATCCCTTTGAACAATTAATAGTAAAATCACTAATGTTAAAAACCGGCAGTACTTCTAGTGAATACAAAAAGGATAGCTAAAATTCCTATTTTTTGATAATGGAAACTTCATTTCTAAGTTCCAAGATTAATTTCACCTTACAGCGTTTATAATAACTCCTAGATTAAAATAAATAACCAATTAATATAAATACATGCGTCATCAGTAATCGTTCAAAATAAATACTGTTATGCTAATATCACAAATCGTGCGTGATATAGCAACTATTAGCTTATAGAAAATTAACATTATTTGTAAAATGACGATGATAGCCATCTAGAAAGTATTTCGTCATAGGATTTCCGTATTACTACTAGGAATACTTCCATACAGTTTAGGTTTACATGCATACCTGCATCGTCATTGTTTTGAAGTCGTTATTTCATTAAGGAGAAAGAGATTGAGTTAACGTTCTTTTAAGTAGATATTTGTATAGGTTCGTCATAGTATACAACTATAATTAACATATTTTCAAATTTAATTTAAAAATATAAAAGTTATTAGATTTTTTTCTATGTATTTGTTGTATATCTTTTGTAGGCGATGTTTTTAAATTTAAAAATTTTATTATTCTCAGAATGATGGTCTCTTTGTTTAATAGCATAATAAATAGTTTATTGAACCAATTTTCTATTAAGTTATTTCTATTAAGAAAATCACACTTTCAACAGTTGAGCATATTATGGTTTTTACAGAGTAATTACTTCTATAAAATGATTATTTTACTATTTTAGCTAATAAAATCTTCAAGTTTTTTTATTTGACAAATAAAATTGGGAATTTTAGAGGTAATTAAATGTGATTAAACCATAAAAAGACACCTACAACAACCTTATAAACTACGTCTTAGTTTAGAAAATGGAATTTAAATAAGCTCGTAATCGCCAAATTCTTTTTTCTTCTTCCTGTTAGTAGTAGTTGCTTTTTCGAAGATTGATCTTTCAACTGTTTTAATCAAGTATTGTGTCATTAAATATAATTGAAGCGGTCATTGTTAAAAGCGGATATGTAACAAAAATCATATTGTTGGTAAAGTTAAAAAAACTGCCTAACAAAAAGAAAAGGAAATTTTTTATGACTTTAGTGATGACAGTTTCCTCCTGACTTTTCTACAAATTGATTTTACCATTCTCTGTTAAAAAAAGGAATTTACGAATTTTTTACAGCAATTTGAAATTTTGCACATACCCCTTTTTAACAATGACAGCTTTAATTGAGAATAAAACTAACTAATTAGACACGAAGTGAGGAAAACTATGAGTAAAAAATAATTAGTTGTTGAAATGCAGGTTGCCCA
>VTPC01000616.1:34499-55304 GCA_011009095.1 Ignelater luminosus | reverse complement strand
CCTTCAAAACCATTTTTCTCAAATATTACTAGGTTTAGAGAGATTAAGGTGGTTAGACAAAAGGAAGTTTATTGAATTTTACACAAAAGTTTTAATCACTTTCTCCGTACTTTGCTTCGTTAGTTTATAATCTAATGTTAAGGATTTACTGTAACGTTGTGCTGATTAACTGCTCCTGACGTTTAGATGTACCGTCATTAAATACCGAATTGATTTTTATTGATTTAAC
This sequence comes from Ignelater luminosus, assembly GCA_011009095.1. Lineage (NCBI taxonomy): Eukaryota > Metazoa > Arthropoda > Insecta > Coleoptera > Elateridae > Ignelater > Ignelater luminosus. The sequence continues at coordinate 55,075 of VTPC01000616.1, read as the reverse complement.
AGGATAATTGGTAAGCAAATTTTTTTCTTTGCCAGTTAATCCTGACGAGCAAAGTGAACGTATTTACAAGGATATTTCTTTACTGTTTATTTTACTATTTCTTTTGCAGATGCCAGTTTGTTTATTAAATTTTACTCTTTTTTCAAATGCAAAAACACAATTATAAAGATTATTATAACAGGAAAAACCTGAAAAAGAAGCTTAATGTCCGTTACGGGTGTCGGAAGGTGTTTAATCCCACAGCTATAGAAAGAGATGGGTGTGGTTCAATCTAAACTTACTTTGCAAAAAGAAAAGGAAAGGTTACATTTATAGAAACTCTCAATAATTCTAAAGAGATAGTCAAAATTAAAGGACGCCAGAAGCTGAAAGTCAAAAGGAGACCATCGGCCAGCCCACGCAGCTTCTCGTAGGCTGACACTCTGTACAAGGGTTTGTTACAGAATAATACCCTGTATATGAGTACCTCAGGAGATGACACCCTGTATATCAAAACTCAAGACACATTCTTAATGTTAGAGTACGCCCTCTCTCTCTCTCTCTCTCTCTCTCTCTCGTTCTCATAACTAAAAATGAACTTTATAAAACATCAACCTTAGTAAACAAAATCTAATAATTTTACTGCTTCTAGAAGCCAGGAGTTCAATTCTATATAAATACTCTAAGCGACAGCAAAATTTCACTCGGCTTGCTGTAACAATACAATTCTAACTATGTGGTCAGTACCTATTTTACGGCACGAAAATAACAAACCGAGAATAAACAGAAAAAATACTTTCCACTACACGTGAACTCCGAAATTATTTATTCCGACCGAGAGGGTCGTTACTGTGTTTCCAAAACCAGCTTTCGGGAACACTTAGGATGCGAAAAACTTAAAAGATGAATTCACGGTAGAAACTTTGCGTTGACAGACCAGCGAAGCCCGAAACGGGCATCGGCCTGAAGGCCGAAGCGGCCTTGTTGGTAACCGAACCAAAACTTACTCAGGGGCACCCAGATTCTTAACACGTAAGTGATTCAGAAATAATGAAAAAGACGGATATACCCTGCATTATGGAACAAAGTACAAGGCGATATATAAATGGTGAAAAAATTCCAAGCGTCCCTTCTTACATGTAAAACGGCCTTCCATCCAGACACAAATCTGAACACATCAGAAATTTATTTTCATAAACAAGACCCAAATATAAACATAAGTTTCTTGAACCTAAAACGACATAAAAATGTACTAAAGATCCATGGACGATTCCGAACTAAAGCAAGGCACGTTTTGACAATAAAACGACGGAAATTACATATTAAATTTCATAGATAAAGCCTAAATAAAACGTTCTCACAACAAAGAAATGATTTCACCAACAACGAAAGAAACATAAAACAATTTGTTAAATACATTTCAATTTTGATATGTTGTCTTTAAACGCAACTTAAATTTAATACTTGAAATACGCCAAGAAATCCATAGAGTTCACAAAAAAAGATAGATCTACGTGTAACTTCCATAGACATTCAAAACAATGTCACATTATGTATGATGATCCTAAAAGTATGCTGTATCTAATCTTGAATCAGAACATTTATGAGCTGTCCTTATGGTAATTTAGGTATATCCAAGCCCGCAATGTTCACATCTATTACTGTAATTTCAGACAAATCTAATGATAAACGCTAATGTATTACTAATGCAATAAAAAATGTATTTCGAGGTTATCCGTGTTCAACTATAAACTATACTCAGCATTTCGTGGATTTTTTTTCTGAAAAGTTGCAAACTTTAGCAACAATCTCACTCATGAATTCTGTCGCTCTGAAGGCTAACTTGTCTTTAGTGGAAAGAACAAAATCTAATATTCTTTTGTATCATTGAATGTACTGAGCCATGAATGATAATTACTTTAGTATACAAAGTGTTCATAAATGATTCTGGGTCTAGCGGGCCGCGATATCATGCTTGTAGCTGCATTTGCCGCCTTTTGAAAAACAGGATATGTATTATAGAGTGTTTGTCACGTTATACACGTTTGCATCGTTGTTATGATGGTTGACTAATCTTAAGTTTTTCAAGAACTAATAAGTTGAAATTAGTTGTTAAATCTACAACTTTAGTTTTGAAAAAGACTTTTTGGTACAATAAGCGTAATTAGAGAGACACAATGTGGAACAATACAATAAATTTCAGCACAAGATTAACTAAATTGCTAAATGCAGGACAATGACATTTGCAATTGTCAAATGACAGAAAACAAATACGTATTAATTATTGAGATATATCAACAAAGCAGCACATCAAAATTAGATTTTTCATAGTCAACTGAACCCAGAGATATTTATGAACACTTTGTACGATATAACTAGTAAGTACTATAATTGAACTTGTACTGTCATTAAACTCAAGTTTTCAATTTGTAAACTTTAGAAAAAGTAAGTTATCTGATTAAAACCTGAAATCTATGTAGCTAGCACTTTTAAGTTTTTACTCGGTCCAATTTGGGAAACGTAGAATCTTAAAATACGATTTGCGGAGGTTAACCGACGGGAGTGACAAAGAGGGCCTGGATCTTTTGCTGCAAGATCGGCAAAGCATTCTCCTGTTTGCACTACTTGAACAATTTCTAAGAGGTATAACACTGGTCTTTGCTTAGATCAATTTTAGTCACAAGAATTTCTACAGATGGAATGGGTTCAAATTTCACTATGGGTAGTTTCTCGCATCCAGTTAACTATTTTCCTATGGTCCCACTAAAAGACTTTGAGCCTGATGTGGTTCCATCTAATCAAGCAAATAAATGTCTGAAAATCATCTCATTAAAATGCAACATGCAAATAAACCACTGCAATAGTCTCTTCAGTTTAAGCTCAATATGACAAATAACTCCATTTATCCATCCAGTATTTGTCATGTTCCATCACACCCAATAACAACAAGTGTATTTAGATTATAATAACTTTCAGAAATATATTGGAAAATGCTGTTTGCGTTGTTAAGTCCAGTACCAGTGACTGCAAGGGTGGTGGCTGCAAACGAGCTTCCGCGCCAGCCCTTTCGAGTCGCTAATCTCCAAAGCGACAAGTCACGCCGCCGTCGCGCCTTGCATGTCTGTAGTAACCTAATCCCTAGATTTTTTTTAACAAATTTTAAGTATTTGATATTACACTGTCCTAATAAGACGCACTGACTAGTTTAATTCGATACTTTTTATCATTATAGAAGTGCATGACAAATGTTAGAATATCACATTTTTTTGAGTATTTTATGCTGTTTTGAGCCCAATGGGCAAGTTGAAGACTTTATTTTAATGAGTAAATCTTTTTTGTCCCTCTTATATCGGACACTGTTAGGTACCTTTTCCACGCTATTAGAATTTTACTGCACTATATTTAGTATGCCTGATCATAAGTTTAAAAAATCAATTGCAACTCGAAAATTTTCATTTTTCGGCCCATCTTATTCCGTACAGATTCATTACCTTATTTCATCTTAAAACGTTGGTTAATTTATTTATATTGTCAAGAGATATTTTGTACCAGGCTTATCGAGTTTCAAATTATTAGCGTACGTGCTTTATTTCAATTTAGAATCGTCTCACAGACGCCAAAACATTTTTTATAGTTATCAGTTCGCAGTAATTTTGTTTATGCTTCAGCATTTCTATGTTCACAAGAAAGCCTGGTTTATATTCGAACGATGAAGGTTAAAACTTTTCTATGACCAACATCCTCTTATATACCCGATTTTATAATACAGTGTGGTTCCCGCTTCTTTATTATTTCTAAATCACTTACGTTTTTGTCCGGCCACCAATAGGGTCGCTTCGGCAGTCGGGCCGGTGCTGCTTCCGGGTTCTGCTTGTTTGTTAACAAAAAGTTTAACATCTACCGTAAATTCATCTTTTAAATTTTTCGTATCGCGTTTCCAAAAGCTGGTTTTGGAAACACAGTAACGACCCTCTTGGTCGGATTAAATAATACAGGAGTTCACGTGTAGTGAGAAGTATTTTCTTTGTTTAATCTCGTTTCGTTGATTTTGTGTCGTAAAGTAACTAATGTCCACGTAGTTGGAATCGTATTGTTTAACAGCGAGGGTATGGAACTTTCTTGTGGTCATCGTAGTGCATTTTCCAAAGGAAATCATCTGTCCTGTTTTGTGCGTTAGCAACAGTTTTCTTCATTTGCAATTTAGTTCCCGTCGCGTCGGTTTTCCGAGAGAAGAAATGTTGCGTGTTTTGACCAAGCATTCCGCGTTTAAGTCATATTCTCTGTTTGGCAAAAAATGGTATTCTCTCCTTTAAAAATTGGAGCTTTGTTTTGTTTTAAAAGCTATATTTAGGTATCGTATCGATAGAGTCCTGACTTCTAGTAGCGAAGATTTGATTTTGTGTGTAAAGAATTACTTTTAGTTTTGAGAAACGAGAGAGAGGCTGAAGATTTAAAATGTTTATTTTATGTTACCTATTTACAGAACCAATGTAAGTTCCCTGGTAAGTAAAGAAAATACAGTTTGACCTCAAGACACGATTTTGAGCCTTTATATACAGGGTGATATTTTGAGTGAAGTCTATATACAGGGCGTTATTTGTAAAGGAGGCCATACAGGGAGATTCCGAAATAAAGGGTATCCTTCTAATAGGTGATAAGTGAGGCTAAAAGAAGACAAAAAATGAAAAAACCAGGTGGCTCCGTGAAAAGGGTTTCTAGTATTCTCGCCTTAAAAAGTGAAAGATAAAGAGATTTACGATGTATGTAAAACCATTGGAGTGCAAGAACTAAAATTTATCAGATATGCCTATTTTCTTGGAACTAATAACACAGGTGTAGTAGCACAATAAACAATAAATGCCATCATAAGCTACCCCCTGGACAGTCTACAACTTTTTCTTCTTAAATCTGAAGTTGAAGAGATTAAAGAAATTGCGATAGCCAGCCCCAATTATGTTTAACATGCAGGGTGGTTGAAATGCATTAAGACAGTAAAAAATACCATAATTTTTGTCACGAACAATTACACTTAGTCTCACAAACAACATTTTAATCCCTTACTATTATTTAGTCACTTGAATAGAAAACATTTTAAATGGCAACGGATACCCATACATAATGCGTATGGAAGGTATTACTACTAACTATCGCCTCTGTATTTAATTCAATTCAATAGATTCGACCAATTTTTATTTATGTACCATAATGCTTACTGAAGTTTTTGTTTCTTCGGAATTTTACAGAAAAAAGTCAGTAACAGTAAAATTTAATATTTTTCCATTTACAGATTAAAAAGTAAAAATTATAAACGTGCCCATTGGTTATTTATGGCATTGTAGAAACCAGAAAAACTATTATACCCCTCACATAAATAGCAAGAGCTACCTGCCAATGACAAGGACAGTTAGTCAACCCCTATCGATTTTTCTTAAGTGAAAGTATAAGAGCAGGACCAGCGTGACTTAGCGATTAAATTTCAATTGCATTTTTCTCGGAAACTATGCAATTTTTACCTACAGTTTTTTTACCGCAAATGTATGTACTATCGTACCACTATCCACCTTTAAGAGGATAACCTTTATTTGGAAATCACCTTGTATACAGGGTGTTAGTCTATGAGAAGCTGCGTGGATTGGCCGATGGTTTCGTTCTTTAATTTTCAGCTTCTGGCGCCCTCTGGGTATATTGCTTTGGTTTTTAGTTGAAATTTAAGTTTTAGGTTCAGGTAAAAACTAATCATTTGGGCTATTTATTATCTTTGAACCCTCCCCCCAATCTCCCATTGAGAGCTACGGGATTGAGCATCTTCCGATTTCTGGCTTATACGGGAATTGGGCCTCTTTTTCAACTTTTTCCCGTTACAGGTGTTTATTTAAGCAAAACTATTCATCTAAAAAAAACAATATGAAAGGGTGGAGCTTATGCTACATTTTAATCCAGTTACCCTGTTATTCTGTTAGTTAAAAAAAAGTTACTAAAATGAAAAATCGTCTCTCATTCCAGTTCGCTTATTTGAAAAGATATTTAAAAAATAATATATTTTAAGGCATAGACAAATTAAAATGTTTTGCAAAAAGAGTACGCTGTAAGGGTAAGCGGACGGTAATCACAAACGGTACTATAAACATATGGTAGAATGCTTACAATTACTGCGAAGCAGCATAGAAATACTAGAAATTGTGTTATCGGCTCTTGTACGTACTACACATGCCATTGCCGCATGCTTTTTGGAAGACAAGCATTACAATAAAATTATCAGCATAAATGTTCATATTAAGTAAAGTAATTAAAATACTTTGTGTGCCAACTTTTCGAAGATGCTTGGACTACATAATTTCCAAATTTCATACTATTTGGTTTATGAATATTTTAATTATGATATTTTCAAAGTAAACATCCCGAAAAACCTTGTAAATTATGGTAGTTTCTTTTGAAACATTTACAAGATGTCCAAAACGACTTAGCAGGCAAAAGCCAAATTTATAAATTTTAATCGCAAATTGTTCATTGATAAGCTGTACAACTATCATAAAAACTGTCTCTCCGATTTTCGAGACACGAACCTTCAAAGTGAGGGTTCAAGAATTATTTATTACTATGAGAATAGTATTAGGAAGAAATACTGGAAACTGATAAGTCAAAGACAGAGAAAAATGTTAGTAACAAAGAAAGCAGGGAATTTTTACCAACGGGCATAAGCATCAGAGGAACATAATCCGTAAACAAATTTGTTGAATTAAGAAAGAGATTATTATTAAAGTAGAAGTGGCGACTCTAAGACGTTATTCGCAAAAAGCGAGAACGGTAGAATAAAAAAGACCATCAAAGTTTTGTTGACCGAATTGTAGTGCATGGTAGTTATTAACAAGAGAGTACTAAACTCAACTGTCGCTTCACACAGTCTTGCCTAAATGATTTCGTTTGGTAGGTAGACAGCCATACTCCTCCAGGCACCTACTATATGAAGCTTTTCTGAAAAGGTAGGTAAATCAACATTTTTAATAGTTTTTTGTGGCAAAGTAAAAAGTGGAATTATGTTATATTGGGTTCAAAGGTAGGAATCTGAACAGGTTGTATAAAAGACTGATCAAGAAATCAGACTGGACCTAGGAAAAGCTCGTGATTAAGAAATTCTCTAGAAAAGTCATTATTAGTATTGTTAAAATTGACTTCATTTCAGCATCTACGTTTAAAAATTCACATTAGTAAAGTAAGCTTCAGTATCATTAGATATTACTGGTTGAGTTGAGTCACTTGATGCCCTGGCCGACGTGCAATTTCAATAAATTAAGAATTAAGAAATGAGTGGAACATCATCTAATAAACTTTTTATCTATTCTTCTAATACTTTCGTGTGCTTTGGTGCTTTTTGAATCTGCTCAGAAACATCAAGCTCTGGACGTAACTTCTCAATGCCATTTCCTTTTCTTTCTTCTGTCATTGTCTTCACTTTCTTATAGATTCTGTCATCAATTCGAAATTTGTCGTCTTTGTTTAACTATTTCACGGTTAACCGGACATCCTGCAATTTTTCCAAGATAGTCCTGAACCTATTTTGGAAAAAGTTTTCTTTCATCCATTTTAGACGTATTGGTAAGTATTTGTAGTGCATGTTACAACTCTTTTGGTTAGGATATTTGCTTGAAAAACAATTTACAATATTTGCATAGATATCTCTTCAATTCTAATTTTTTTTTTAGAACATTTACAAGATAAGAGTTTTGAACTGATTTGATTGCAGCCTGATGTATACCGTCCCTAAAACCGAATACAACTTTGAAAGAAAATCTTTTTTTGGGGATACAAGCATTATAGTGGAATTATCAGTATAAATGTTCAACAGAAAATGCCTCAAGATCACAATTGTTGCCCTTTATGATTGAATGAATTACGTATGACCCTCGTATAATAACGGGTGTTCAAAAACTCAGCCGTTTGAAGTTGGTCATAACTTAAAACACATCTGTCTTCATTCAAGTCCTCAAATTAATATTGCCATAAATTATTATCAATGTAGATGTTCTATTATTTAGGACATATGCACATCTGAGCACAGCCAACTCCAAACTTAAACAAACATCAGAATTGGTCAGGGAGGCATATTTTTAGTTTAATATTAATTTTCAAAAATAAGAGATTATTTCAGAATATTTCACAGTTAAACCTTAGATTGAGTACGTTACGTGTGAGGAAGAAACGTGGAATTTTTACAAATACCTTTGGGTATACCTAAATAGTTAATCCAGTTAATTTTAAACAAAATTGTTATCTATCCATTCCCACAAGGCGCCCTTCTCGTTAGACTTCAGTACATACTATAAATAGTGATTCCCATAAGAGGCCGAGGTGCAATCTTTTTGGTGCTAGAGTATTTTATCAAACGGTCGTGACAAATAGCCCATGTCTTACGTATTGATTGCGAGGGTTGTTGTAGTCCCGCACGCGCGTAAATTCACGTGTATACCTTTTTGTCTTGCTTCGTATCATGCATTACGTGCAAACTGGATTTATTACTGTTTGTAATTATTTTTTGTTTAACAATATTTATGTAGTCTTAGTTTAAAAAATCCTATGAAAAGATGAAAATTGAAAGTAGCATTTTATATCCTGTACTACGAGGATTTAATTTTTATGTGAAAAATCTCACATGAGCATAGGGTATACATACTTTGCATTTATATCCTTTTTAAAATTTTATAGACGTGATAAATTGCTTTTTAAGGCAGTTCGCACTTTAGTACTTCAATATGCCTTTAATCATTCTTCTTCCTTTTTTTATTAAATTGCTTGTGTAGGATTTTTTCTTATTGTAGTGCCAATATTTCTTAAGTCTTTGAATTCATTTAATGTTGAATATTGATCGCTAGTTTTATTTTTAAAAACTTTATTATTGTCTTTTCCAATTCAAAAATGAATTTGTGTTCATGTACATTATACACGAATCATAAATTTCTTTTCTACATCGTCTTACCCTTATTATTTTCCTTCACCTTCTTCTGAGCTTCCTTTTTGTTTTGTTCAACTTCCGTGTTATTTTTCTTACGTTTCTCCCTATCTTCCTTTCCTTGCCCTCATGCTCCAATTTCTTTTTTTCTCATTCTTATTCTCTTCTTACATCTTCTAAGTCTTTTTTTCTTTTCTTCTTGTCCTTGTCTGTATCCTTTATTCCATTTTCTGCTTTCAATCTTTATCTTCTTCTTTCCAGACCCTTTCTCATATTTTCCAGTATCATTCCGTCGTTTTTTTTTGGTTCTGATATTTTGTGCAATTTCAACATTTCTAGCACGTTCACAAATTCTTAAATAATTCTGCCTAATCTTGGACACTCAGTATAACAAAATGGTAAACACAAACTCAGAAATTTGTTGAGAGGAAATGCAAAAAGGCAGTACATTGCTTAATAGTTAAATATTCTGAAACTTATTTTTGTTGCAACAGCCAGCCAGTTCAATTTATATTTTGTGTTTCTTATTACATCTATAAACAATGTCGGGTGTTCAGAGCTGTAGGGCGCAAATATTTTTAAGGATAAGTTTGTCTTGTGAATCAATCAGTGCTTTCTGCAACATTTCTACCTTGTGAACTAGTATTACCTTTTCTGATTAGAGTTGTCATTTTTGAGGTTGAAACAGATTTAACAAGGTCCATTGTTAGCCAATGTGGAATATGAATACGACGTGAATTAAAATCACTGATCCAAGGCTTTCACCTTACTCAACGCTATCTGTACAGATTGTTGTTTGACTGCAAAGAAATTGTTTTGGCCATTCTTTATGTTTATTTTAGGCTAAGTGCTATACGATAAAGTGAATGAGAAGGTTGCTTTAGAGCCCATTTTTAACATGTTTTGTCTTACTTGTTTAATTTATTATTTGTTCAAAAACTACGTTACTTCTCTGAGTGTATGTTACTTTTTTAAATAAAGAGCTAGTTTGTTTGTAGAAAATCTGGATTCTTCCATATTAAATTTAGCGCTAGCTAGCAGGTGCATTCTCTGTCTTTGTTTGAGCTAAATTTTCATATTTACCATAACGTCTCCTGCTTTCGTACCCATTTTGTTTCCAAGCTTGGAGAAATATTTTGAGTAAAATCTTTGTTAAAGTGTAACGCAGACTTCATTTGATACAGTTATTAGATAATATCTTTTTTGCAACAGATGTACTCAAAATCGTTTCTTCCTTATAGCTAATTGCTTTCTTCGGTTCAGCGATAATTCCTATGTTTGGAGATCACTTGGAGATCAATTTCTTATCCTATACAATTTTGCTCTCTTTTAGTCAACATTTTTCAGTTTATTATAAAATGTTCCTTACGTTAGTATACCGCCAAAAAAGATTGTAGAGGTATACCTAAAGAAAAAGCTAATCCGTCTTGTCAAATGAACCAAAAGTAGTGGCAAAACTCTAATCAGACATTTAGAAGAAGAAACCACCAAACAGCGTGTTATAGTCGCATTTGTATTAATGTTTCGCGACCGCAGTTTCTTTTGATGTTTAAATTATTTTTTGTGGTAGGGCTCATTGACTCGGCAGGACCAATTAACTCAAAAGTTTTCTAGAAACGCTGATGTTATTAAATTAAAAATGTCAAAACAACAATATGCTGTGTGATGTTAACAGTCTAACTTTGAAGATACCATAGCTACGATTTCTGGATCAAATGAATATAAAACATATAAAATCAGTATATCTCAAGATAACTTAATGGTTTAGCAGCATTTAACGTTCTAGCTCTTTCACAGCTGTTTTAGAACTAGTCTCGAGTGTCCCACCATCCACTTACGGATTTGTTCGAGTCGGGCAAACTAGATAAAGCTGCTTTGGGTTACAAGCTACAAAAGAAGAAGAGAAAACAAGAAATTAGAAAAGCAATCATTATACCGTGCAAATTTTATAGTAGTGGCAATGACTAGTGACATGGGCACGGGGAATACTAATGTGTGGTCTAAATTAAATGTAGGCCATGATAAAGAATCCTTTATTTTATCATCTATGTGATAATTCTTTAAAGATTTTTGTTTATGCGGATGTTCCGCATTTGATAAAACTTGCACGAAATCATCTAATTGACGTTGGTTACAATGTTGGAGGTCATATAATCAATACTTATTGTTTAGAAGCGTTGCTGAATATTTCCACATCCGAATTGACATTAGCGCATAAATTAACCCAACAACATCTTCATGTCAAAGAATCTCAGCGACAACGAGTACGACCAGCTGTTCAAGACTTTTCAAATTCTGTGGCAAAAGCCATTCAATATTGTGGAGAAAATGGGCTTATGCTTATGAATAGTAACTGGAAAATAGCGGCTGAAATTGTTCAGTTATTTAATGATTGGTTTGATTTGCTAAATTCTCGATCTAAATTTGTTGGAAATTGTACTGAAAAAATGCGTTTGGTACAGATTTTAGATAATCAGACTAATCTACTTCATTGGATGTCAGCAATTATTGCATCAATGAGGGTTGGTAAACATAAACAACTTATTCCATTTCAAAAAGGAATAATGCTTACTAAAACACCTCTAAAAGAAATGTATCACTATTTGCAAGGAAAATATAATGTGGAATACATTTTAACTTCTAGATTAAACCAAGACGTGCTTGAGAATCTGTTTGCCTATATTCGAAGAATAGGTGGCGCAAATGATCACCCGTCTCCATTGGACTTTAGATACCGACTCAGATGGTATATTCTGGAAAAGCACTCAGCAGCTATTTTTAAAGAAAATCGAAATACTGTTGAAAGTAATGAATCATGCTTACTCAATATTTTAAACGAAACAGTCTCAACTACAGAAGAATTTTGCTTAACGCAGAAAAAGGTTTCTAACTTAGTGAAGGAAGAAGGGCATTCAACAGAAGTTCAGTGTCAATTAGAAGCACTGACTGCCAATTAATTTGTAGAGCCTTATTACTTAGAAGAGGAAGTAGTCGACGCAGAAATTATAAATTTAACAAAAGATGTTGAAGTTAAAGAAAAAATCAATTTGGAAGCCTTAAAATATATTGCGGGATTTGTAGCTTACAAATTTAGAAACAAATATGCCCTAGGAATTTCCACATCAAAGTTAGATCCAAAAAAAACTCCTGAATGGATGCAGGTAGTTTCGAGAGGTTCTCTTCTGAATCCAGACAATGAACTGTGGGAAGTAGCACAAAAACTTGATGTAGAATTTTACAAAATGCATGAAAACTCTTTGTCTAAGGAAAAACACATTTTTCAGACATTAGCTCAAAGAACTTTATCTCAGTTAGAAAACAATTTAGTACCATTTGAAGTAATACTGTATCTCAGTAAAACTAGAACTTACATCAGATTACGAGACCTCAATCGTAAATTGAAAACTGCCAAAGAAAATTAGACAAGAAGATGTCAAAATTCAGTAATTTTAAAAAATGAATATTAAATGTATGCATTTAAACTCAGGTTAAGCCGTATAAGATATACTTTAAATGCCAAATAAATAAATAAACTGAGGCTTTGTATTTTTACTCAACATTATTTAATAAAAAACTATCTTCGAAGATATGCTATAGGATTATAGTTATTAATAAATTTATAAATGTGTTTGATACGAAGGTTGCTATTTATATTTCTGGCCTTGGCAACACTGACTAGGCGTCAGCTGACATTTCCGGTGTAAACTTTACATTGTTGAACATAACCTCAACCACAACATTTTGTCATTTGAGTGCAATTAGTGTTGTTTGCAGTTAATTGAAAAGTGCATTCCCTAGTAAAAAATGGAATTAACCCGTGAACACTTTCGTGCAATTATTTTTCATAACTTTCGACGTGGATTATCACGACAAGAGTGCATCAATGAACTTAATACATTATATAGCGATGAAGCTCTATCCTACAGCACTGTCTAAAACTGGTATAATGAATTCAAACGTGGCCGATGTTCACTCCAAGACGAAATCCGTGAAGGCCGTCCAAAATCTGTCGTTGTGCCTAAAAACATCGATGCTGTGCGTGAACTGATTAAACAAGATCGTCATGTGACATACCGTGAGATTGAGGCATCTTTGGGCATTAGCATGACTAGCATCAACAAGATGTGACATGATCATTTGGCCGTAAAAAATCCCGTTGGATCCCGCATAACCTGACCAATGCTCAAAAGAAGGCTCGCGTCGACTGGTGCATTGAAATGTTGAAAAAATTTGCGAAAGGTGCATCAAAGGCTGTGTATAACATCTGCACAGGTGACGAATCATGGATCTACGCATATGACCCCGAAACAAAACAGCAATCAACTGTGTGGGTCTTTCAAGACGAGCCAAATCCAACAAAAGTTGTTCGCGGAAGAAGCACATCGAAGTAAATGGTTGCCTGTTTCTTTGGCATTACCGGTCATGTGGCAACAGTGGCGTTAGAGCAACGTAAGACGGTCAACTCTGAATGGTACACAACCATTTGTTTGCCAGAAGTCATTGGAGAAATTCGGAAAACTTCAAAGAAGAGGCGAATCATTCTTCATCATGACAATGCAAGCTCTCACACCGCTGCTCAAACAATTGAATATTTAACCAGCCAGAAGGTCGAGTTGATGGGCCATCCACCATACAGCCCTGATTTGGCACCCAATGACTTCTTTTTATTCCCGTACATCAAAAACAAACTGCGTGGTCAATGATTTTCAACACCAGAAGAAGCCGTTTTTTATTTCAAAACGCATATTTTGGAGCTGCCTCAAACAGAGTGGAAAAAGTGCTTCGAAAATTGGTTCAAACGCATGGAAAAGTGTATCAATCTTAATGGAGAATATTTTGAAAAACAATAAAACTAGTTTCGATCATAAATACTTGTTTTCTTCATTGTTAGGCCAGAAATATAAATAGCAACCCTCGTACTATTATGAATAACACAGTATTTTCGATTTATTATTTTGTGTTTGATAAAATTGTTTGAAATGAATTCATTTCAATGAATATTCAGTTTATGCTTGTTTTTAAATTCATCGGTTGGATTAGTGTCCAGCAAAGTAATTAATTGCTGACGTCTTTGAGCTTCAGCGTATCGATATAAATCTATAAATCTTATCATTTTTTTCTGAGGAATTTAAAAACGTGCCCTACTTTGCTTCGCACATGACGTCATTTCGTGCGAGAAGGATAGCAACAGTATGCTCATCGGCATACCGGTGTGTGTGTATCGTGGGAAAAACCAATTCTTTGCCATAAATTTTAACGCCCTGTAGCTCGGAACGGGTACATTTTAGGACACTTGTTTATATGAACTTGTTTACTTATAATTAGCCCAGGAACTATCTATTAAAATTTTTTACCATTATTATGAAACACCCTGTATATGTATTTAGCTCTGTGCCTTGTTAATTACAATATGTATACTGAAATTAAACTTTACATATTAAATTAGTTCGCACAACAATACCTCTTGATAATAAAAATAATTTTGGCCAGCTAATTTTGTATTATTAGTAGCATTGGCATGATTAAAATGTAAGGCTTAAAGTAAAGAAAATTAAGAAGCTTCCTAACCTCAAATAAATAATAAGTTATAAATTGATCTTGACATCTTCCTGATGCATAAAATGCGAATATGCATGAACCGTCCATGCTTTTTAGCAACGGACACAGTAAACCGTGTAAGGAAGCATTTGACTGGTAGCATCAGCTACCAGAACGATCTCTTCAAAAGTATATCAATCTTTCGTTGTTTGTTCACTTAGAGGACTTTGTATATTACCTGGTCATTTTTCAAAAAGAAGCTGATACGTTACAAATCCGGTGAACACTATGAAAAATGGTAATTCTGATTGACGAGACTTTCAAATGTTTTTCCTGTGTGTGTTTGTAAATCTCAGTTCCTGCTTTTATGTTTCCAAGAGAGATTTTGTTAATACATCAGTTGGGTGAGCAATAAATTTTTACTTTAAATAAAGCAAATAAGAAATTAACAATAAGCAACATTTGTATTTTATATTACACTTTTAAGGATTAAATTAAGCGTTTGAACAATTCACCGTTGACCACTTCACAATAACCTAACAATTTTCTTTACATTTTGGCAAATATTGTAGATATCGCAACATTACAACACTCTATTGTAGTACATGTTACACCCTTTTGTCCGCTGTAGGATTAAACAACTAGACTTTAAATTTATATTTATTTTCTTTCACGTCACACCCAGGTCCCTATTATTCGTCATTTCTTAAACTAAGATGCAAATTGTAATAACATAAAGCAAAATTCGGGCCCTCGGTATAATGTGATTGAAAATAAATATGAATTTGAATTCTAGCTGTTTAATACACGCACTATATCTGATTTCTCAATTAGTAGTTTAGTATTGTTTGTTAAAATGAAAGTTTATTACCTGCCTAACTGACATATTAACAAAATTTCTCTTGAAAACATTGTGAAAAGCAGAAATTTAAATAAAACTACAAACGCATGCTGTTTTCCTATGATGCGGAATCTGTGTATGTAAGTTATTACATAAACCTTTTTTTCTTTCTTGGAAATACAAAACCAAGAATAATTGTGTGTTTCAGTTCTAGAAACCTCAAAGACAGTTATGTTTTATTACAATAAAGAACAAATCTTATGCATCATGCATGATTTTGGTTCTAAGAAAATCAGGTTAGCAGGCTCGAAAAACAAAGTTAGAAGATAAAATTAGCGCTTTCATTCCTGAGGAGAATTGTGAATTCGTGAATTTTTTCCTAAGACATTTTGCTTTGGATAATCATTTCTTCAAGAAACTGAACTTTTTGTATCTTTATTGGAACTTTGCAGTTTTAGTCATGAGTTATTAAAGCTACTGGAAAAAACTTAACCCTCGAACATTCTTATCGGAAGAATTTTATATGCTTTATTAAATTTTGTCATAACAATATTGTTAAAATAATATGAGCGATCATTAAATTATATCTGCATTTTATAATAACTACTGTAATACACATTCTCCGTTACAGAAAGAACTAAGAGATGTATAGAATTTATAAACAATTACTACTATACTGTTAGTTATTCATAGCAATATTTAGTATGTACATCAATGCAATATATCGACCGGAAAGTTACTTGTACATAAACAAGAATTTCGCCGAAGGACTTTTAAACTAAACAGCCATACCTTTAAAACCTCATCAATTAATTAAATATTTCCAGTTTGCGCTTCAAGCAGGGTATAGTTAATTATTGGAAAACCAACAGACATTTATTAATTAAAAAAGGAATTCCAAACTTTTTGTTACGATTTAGAAAAAAAAGTGTGTTTTAAAACTTGCAGGATAACTACTTACAAAAAGTTATTTTTAACAAAACATTTTCTTTATTTATTATTTTTGTCTATTGCTTAGACAAAATTAGAAATAATTTGCAACACAATGTTCGAAACTATCATTGCAGTTTTACGTTTTTTTTAAACTCACCTTTTTTTATGACTGTGTGGTTGGTTTTAAAAGAATATCTTAAGTGAACTAAATACAAATTTGTATCAAAGATTTTCAGGAAAGTAGGAAGTAAATGGCAGTTTTGAAGGGATAAGGTTATTATTGGAAATAAAAATGACAAATGACAAACATTAAAACGAGGAACACCTAAAACCCTTAATTTATCTTTCCAATGTAGCTGTTGATGTTAATCTTAGTGTACCTTACTTACAGTCTTGTATAGTCTATGCAGAAATGTAATGACAAATTTAAGAAAAATTTAGTCATCTGCTACTGCAGATGCTGTTTCTAGCAGAATTCTAAATACAAGATTAATTTGACAAAATCCTTCCAGGTCAACCTTTATACAAAATTGCTACAGATCCTGTTCCAAAATTAACACACCGATACTAATAGAACGTGTTGATAGTATCAGTGATGACAATCAGTGGAAAGGAAGAGCTAAATAAAGACGTGGGTTAAAACTAACAATAAATTAATTGACGAACTCTTTAAATTGTAGAATGGCTGATGGTTGGTGTATAACGGTAATTTGGATCCCTGATTACGAGTCCGTCATCAGAATTGACAAATTCAAAATGGCGGAACAAATATGGCGCACATACTAATTGCATAACTTCTTTTATTTACTCAATAAAGACCTAGGCAAGTATAGACAAATAAAACTTTGCACAATTTATAGATTTTTATGTGTAATTTAGGTACTATAGACATTATTCCATAAGCCTAACAAATTGAAGCGAGACCTTAAAACATATATTGATGCAAGAAATAATGAATAACTATGACTTTATATTAAAATTATACAGTTACTATTCATAAAACTAAGTATATATGCACAATTACCGACTTAACAGAGCCTATAGATGCCATGACTGTTATTGATGGCAAATCAAAACACAGTGGAAGCGTTCAGAACAGTTTCGTGGTTTTTGAGTCTTATGTTATATTTGATAATAGCGTTGAAGTATTTTATCGGTCGTTTTATTTTTGTCGACTGCAACCTATATTTTGTAATAATAATAATAATTTATTAACGGACATCCATTTACAAACATATCTTATTAAAACATTAACCAAAATAACTACATATACATAATGTAATGTAGAATAAATATAAATATAAAATATTGCTACATATTTAGTGCATTTCTTAAGGAGCACTTGAATTTGTTAAAGGAAATACCAAAGAATTCCAAATCATCATGTGTACATGCTAAGTGACATATTCTACAGTGAGGAGAATTTGCACCATACGCAGTTCGATGGAAAGGAATATTGAAAATTGGTAAATTACGTAAATTGGTATTTTTTATGTTCAAAGAAAAACATCTATTAAATATTTTAAACAAAAAACATAAATCGTAATAATTGCGGCGCACATGCAATAAAGATAGGCCAAAGTAATGTAAAAGATCACTATAACTGTAACCGTAGTAATCAATTCGGTACTTGTAACATAAAAATTTTACAAATCGTTTCTGTGTTGCTTCCATTCTATTTACTAATGTAATATAATATGGGCACCAAATGGTTGTGCAATACTCCAGAAGTGAACGAACTTGAGACGTATATAGTATAATTAAAATTCTTAAATCTGTGAAATCAGTACACTGACGCACAATAAATCCTAATATTCTATTGGCTCTGCTAAGTAGATTTGTAATATGTTGATCATAACTAACACATGCGTCAATAATAACACCTAAATCCTTAAAGCAAGTAACACTTTCTATTGCTATATTATTAATGTAATAAGTACAAATACCAGGTGATAACTTTTTAGAAATCGTAAAGATTTGCATTCTGAAATATTTAATTCCAGATGGTTTTCACTACACCACGAAGTCAAACAATCCAAATCAGCCTGTAACAAATGATCTGAACCAACAGCATCAGTACGAATGAAAAGTTTTAAATCATCAGCATATAGCAGAAATTTGCTGGAATTGATAGAATAATTTATATCATTAATAAACAAAATAAAAAGAATTGGTCCCAAATGGGATCCTTGCGGTACGCCGGAAGTAACGTTAAACCATTCGGAGGTAGAATTATTAATGACAACTCTTTGTTTTCGTATGTTTAAGTAAGAGTAGATCCACGACAACAAGGGGTTTTGTAAACCTAATTTACTTAATTTGTAGATCAAGCGCTCAATATTGACTCTGTCAAATGCCTTATTAAGATCAGTATAAATACAATCAACGTTATGACCCAATTCTATAGTATGCAGAACATAATTGGTAAATAAGAAAAGATTTGTTAGCGTAGATCTACCCTTAACAAAACCATGCTGTTCATCAATTATAATGTTTTTTACGGATTGAAACAATTTATCCGTAACAATGGCTTCAAAAACTTTTGGAATTGCAGATAGAGTACTAATTGCACGGTAATTACGAGCATCTAAACGATCTCCCGTTTTAAAAACAGGAAAAACGTTTGATTTTTTCCACAATTCAGGAAATACGGAATTACTCAAAGAATTATTAAACAAAATGCACAAAGGTTTAACTAAGTTGTTTGCACAGCACTTCAAGAAGACTGCAGGAATATTATCTGGACCAGCTTTAGAATTAGCATCTAGAGAATTTATTTTATTGAAAATATCTTCTCTAGATATATTTAAATTGCAAAGATCGACAATTTCTTTTAAATTATTATCCCAAAGTTTACTTTTATAAGTATCATTGGTACAATAAACAGAATGGAAGTACTTTGCAAATAAAGAGGCGATTTCGATCGGAGTATAACCCACAGAATTTTCATATCTAATACAGTTAGGTAAAGAATTATCTCCTTTTTGAGATCTAACATATTGCCAGAAGTGTTGAGGATTTTCTAAAATATTATTCTCAATGCTTCTTATGTTATTTAACCTACAGTTATTGATAGCAATTTTACATTTATTTCTTAAATCTTTAAATATATTGTAATCTATAGGAGATCTGGACTGTTTGAATTGTTTGTGAGCGATTTTCTTTTCAATAATTAAAAATTTCTTACTATCATCAAACCATTTAGGAAAATTAAACTGCTTTTGCATTGGCTTTTTTTTTAACTTAACATATAAAGATATAACAGAATTAATAATGTCGTAGAAATTATTAACAGATTCCTCAATTGAACTAAAATTGTTTAGTATATTCCAATCAATATTGTCTAAATGATTATTAATCAACTCATATGGTGCATTCTTAAAGTCTAAATAAAATATCTCACCATTGGTAAGAGTTGACCGAGAACAATTCTTTACATTTAATACAAAAGAAGGATGATTTATGTCAGGTTTAGTTAAATGTGGCCATTGATAAATATTTACAAAATCCACATTACAAAATACTAAGTCTAAGATAACATTATTAGCATTATAAATATAATTCTTTTGAAAAAAACCATAAAACGCAAAATTATCACAAACAATTTCTTCTATCTTAGAGTGTACATTAACTGGAATTAAAGTATCACATACAGTATTACAGAAATTATCACCATACCATGTAATTTTTGGTAGGTTATAATCACCTAAAACACAAATGATACTATCAGGATAAGTTATGGTAATCTCCGAAATTAATTGAAGATGACCTTCATATAAAGAAATATCCGAATTTGCTGGAAAATAAACAACTCCCACTATCAGATTTTTACTAGCAAGATGAACACAAGTCCATATCTCTTCCCGATCTTTTACATCAAGATTAATTAGAAAAGATGACAAACTCTTCTTGACTGCGATAAGAACTCCACCACCCCGTTCTTCTTAATGTACCTAGCAATAATATATTCAACCATATTTACAAACAATTTGTAATTTTTTAATAATTATGTACGCCATTTTGAATTTGCGCTTTTGAATTTTGCAATTTTAATTTCAAATTCTTAATCAGAGACTCAAATAATCTTTTCTTTTACTTGTGTTTTTGACTTTTGCCCTCTTAGATATTTGGTTCAGACCACTGTGCGCCGCTGTGTTCGTTTGTACTGAAGGCACTAGCTACTAGGGAGCACAAACGCAACGATTTTTAAGGGATCACGAATGGTAGATCAGTGCACGATACTAAAGTGAGAGCAGAAAAGAAAACCACGAAATAACCTTAGGGTTTATGATGGACGTGTTCAAGTATGATAAATTAGATACAATTGTCGAGAAAAAAAAA
>VTPC01000616.1:0-14486 GCA_011009095.1 Ignelater luminosus | reverse complement strand
CAACTACCGCAGTTAATTCGTTGAAGGGCAAAGCTCTATCTGCAACTAGCACTATAGACAGCCTTGTTATGTCTAGAAAAAGGTTACTATGGGTTACCGTAGAAATAGACTCGTTGCTCTGTTTGGTATTCTCCATAATGCCAGATGATGGCGAAGCTTACCCATGGGCCACTACAGGTGATTTGATGAAAGATAAAAAAAGGACAAAGTCTGATCATGGATCACCACCTGTAGCTCAATAAAGAGCAAAACCAGACTAATCTCGGTATATAATCCTATCAATAGATTAAAAGAGAACAAAGCGCTACTACTCTAGCCACCGTAAAGAGTCCTGTCAAGTTTTAAAAAGGTACAGCCAAATTATGTGTTACTACAGATGGCACGATGAAAGCCAAAGTCCGGTTCGTCATTTTGTATAGAATTGTTCAGAAGGCCAAAGATAACCAAAACCCATCCATGGTCTACCACAGGTAAAGGACATAACAAAACAGAACCATATGACTCAGTGAAAGGTAAACCCCGATTTGCCACTGTGTATAGTTTTTTCAAAAAGGTTAAAGAGAAATAGAACTCGACTCATCCATCTATTTCATAATAAGTAAAAGTAAAGCACGATGAAATCGTAAACTATTATAGCTAGTTCTGTAGAAGGTAATGCCTTGCTAATCGTCACATATGAAGTTGGCAAAGAAGGGCGAAATTCGACCATAATAGGTACGATGAAGACCAACCAAGGACTATCACAGATGACCTGGTATTGTGACAAGTCTTACTTGTCATTGTACCCATTTAGTTTTTGTTTAATTTTAAATCTTCTAAGAATTTAATTTCTACAATAGAATCAACACTCATTCAAATGTATAACATTTACATTTTCTCTTCAAAACATTTCTCGAGTCGGCAATAATACAATGCCTTCGTGTCGTGCGAAGTTGTTGATATAACTTGATGTCATGTTAAATATTGATGACGTGAATGAAGATTTTACGTCTACACTCTTATACCATTTCTGCATTTCTTCTATGACCTTCAGTCCTTCGTTTAGTTTACTTCTGAACTTGATGAGTTGATTGTCAAATAATTCTTTAATGAGTTCTTGCTGGTTTTTGTGTAGTGCATCGATATCCTGGTACAGTTCAGCATCGACTCTGAAAATGGACGGGAGTAGTTTTCCTAGAAGGCCTTTTTCTGTTTGTCGTTAATGACTCCGCAGGCCGACTCCAACAATCAAAGACGTTAACGTTGGAAAGCTAGTCCTACTGAAGGATAATACCATCAACTAAGCAAACTGGCCTCTAGCCAGAATATCCGCAGCTAATCATGAAACAGTCCAAGTCGCAACAGTTCAGCGGGCAGGAGGGACAACCATGCAAAGGCAATCAATAAACTCATACCTCTTCCAATGGATATAGAAACAAAACCAAATATGGAAGTCAAGACAAACTCCAAGGTCACCTACACCACCAACAGCATCCGCGGGATAGAAAATCTAATCTTTCTTCTCCTCAGCGGATGTACGACGGTTATGGCAACATATATGTGCACTCCAATATCCACCACCAGGGTTGTACGTAAAAAATATGAGAACAGCTCAGGTGGACCGGAGAATCTTTCAAATTGAAAGTGGGGAAGATGCATCCGCAGCAATTGCAATCCTGAAAAAAATGGAAAATCTCTGTAGAGAAGCTAGAGAATTAACAAAAGAAAACTAACGCGATCATTAGATGCAACACCTGAAGGAACAAAAAAAGCAATTTACATGGTCCTTCGAGTCTTCCACCAACGTGGAGATGCCATCTACCAAGCCTACGACAATCAATCAATCACATAACTGTTTATGGTCCATCGAACCAAGAAGACAGCACCGGTACTATCAACTTCAAGTAACAAGATATAATGGAACTACGGTTGTACCAGACAGGAGAAGCTACCCCAAGGATTCAAATAAAAAATAACGAATAATCAAGCTGCCCAAAACAAAGAAGTATCAACCGCCACACTAGAGTGATCTCAAGAAGTGTAACTAAACATATCCGAGTCCATCCAGAAAACTCAATTATTACAGCAGCCGAATCAATAGCTCTAACCAAAAGTCATCAAGTCTCTACATCAAGATAGAACAAATCAACACTTTCTGAGAGAAATAAAAAGAAACAGGGCAGCTCATCACAAAACTACACCAATATGAAAAAGAATTCATCAGCAAGAAAAACAAAAGAATACTTCCAAACTCGCCTAGCTATGATCAACAATTACTGGCAGGAGATACTTAGAAAACAAAAACAGACAGATCATCATATTTCTCCTCCAACTAGTACGAAAATTAAGAAGAGTATATGAAATCACTAAGAAGTATATCATGGAGCGAAGAAAATTGGAGAAAACGAAGATCAAGCAGCAACAGGTAATGAGGGAGAACAAACCCTTAAAAAGATCGACCCATTGGCAGGAAAAAATCGCAGAAATACAGCATATGAGTTAAAAAAAAAGGCAGCAACTAAAAATCAAACAACTGCGTCGGACTATTGCACGCATAGAAGCAAATTAGCACAAAAGAAATCTCAAACACACTACTGAATAGTATAAACTCCATTCATCAATTAAACGAACAAAGCTGTATTTGTGAAGAAGAATTTACAACAGCGTAATTCACTGAAGATATTTATAAAGCCATTGGCCGAGAAGTATATGAAATCCCCAACGAGTTGGAGAAAAAGATAGAATCAAAGTCTACTCATCACAAAGAAGAGGAACCTTCACGGGAAATTACGAACAATGAACTGTCTTCTACAACCTGTTTCAGGAGATAATTCACTCTAAACATCTAGCCATCACCGAAGACAACTACAAAACCGCCTGGAAACTGCTGACAACTGGTTACAACAATAAGAAGTTGATAAAGTTACTAGACAAGATCCTGGACTTCCCGCCCATTCAACAAGAATCATCTGATGAAATAAAGCGACTGCACGATACCACAACAAAATGTCTTGAAGCAATCAGAAATCTAATCATCGACACCACATTTTGGGGTTCATTCATAGCAGGCATAATCATCAGGAAATGGGACTATATGAGCTAAGTAGTCATTAGAAAAGTCCCACAAAGTCGAAAACTACGAGGATTTAATAAAATTTCTCCAAAAAAGTTCCAATTCTTAGAAGTAATGGGAGAATCGAAACAAAAGAATTTAGAATCAACTGCGATCAAAGAAAACAAGAAACCGCGCTGCTAGTTTTGTAATAGTCAACACCACACAATCATGAAAAATTCTTCGATCTACTTCCAAATCAGAGGTACCACATTGCCCAGGATAGAAACATTTGTATCAAATGTTTAGCGCACGACAGCAATCAGAGATGCTGCGCATGAAGAAGTCGCTACAAGTGTCGCAAGAGACAGCACACTCTAGAGATAGGACATCTTCTAAAGCATAGAAAGATTCATATTTTTAACCATTGCTAATATATGTTAAATGTCCAAGTATCCATTGGTGGGTAGCTCTAGCTTTGTATAAAAGGTTTAAAACTGATTCAACTTTTAAAATTCTGTTTATTTTCCCAAGAAAGGTATTAAACACTTCAATTAATTTAAGTAAAGATTAGCAGTGTGTGATTTTAACTAATAAATATTTTCTTTCTTTCACTGTCACGGCTAAGGCTACCAATTTACTAGGTAGATGTATTTTTTTATAGAAAGTA
Organism: Ignelater luminosus; assembly: GCA_011009095.1. Taxonomy (NCBI): domain Eukaryota; kingdom Metazoa; phylum Arthropoda; class Insecta; order Coleoptera; family Elateridae; genus Ignelater; species Ignelater luminosus. The sequence continues at coordinate 10,785 of VTPC01000616.1, read as the reverse complement.
ATATTGATTCTTTTATTATATGCAGTCACACATTTGACAGTGCAAACAAAATTCAACTTATAGCATTTAATGCCCTATTGTACCACTTTAGCTAAAAAGATAAATAAGATATGCAAATAAAACAAAAATAACAATTTATACTTTAATAACAATTAAACATAACTAATAAAATAATACCAATAATTAATACAGATTAATTAAAAGTGAGGACCATGAGCAAAACCATGAGCAAAACCATGACTACGAGCAGCAGCTGCATGAGCAGCAAAATGTTCAGCGCGGGCAGCAATAACTTCAGGTGTTTCAGGGATACCACCGTGAATAAAACCAGGAAAAGCTGGGATGGCTGGAGCTAAATGATGAACTGGAGCTGGAAGGCCAATGGCGTGTGGGTGAGGTGCGAAAAGCTCAGGGAATTGAACTTCCAATGGTGCTGGAGGAAGAGACAATTTGGCGGCATGGAGAGCAGACAAATGAGCAGCTTTAGCGTAGGCTACTTCAGGAGTGTCTTGAACTGGGAGTGGGATGTCACTTCCTACAGCGTGGTAACCGTGGACGCCAGATGTGAATGAGGTTGATCGGAGGATACCATGGGGATCGTAGTATGAGTAGGCACCAGTGACGTCACCGTTGATGTTGCGGTTTTCTGCTCTGGAGATTCCATTGATGATGTATTTAAGATCGTAGTTTCCTAATGTGTCTTGGTTAACTGAAACCAATTGCTCGGGTCGAGCAACGGCAGCAACTACGGCAAGGGCTAATACAACCTAGAAATAATTAAATTCGTTTCAACTTTTTAATTATCATTTAATAGGAGTTATCAAATTACTTACCAAAAATTTCATTTTGTTGCTGTGTGTTCTTCTATTGAAGTATGATGTGAATGTGATGACTAGTTAGAAGTGTGGTTGGTTTATATACTCCCACGAATTCGATAGTAAAAAAAATAACAGGTAAAGACAATATTTATCATTAAAATCGAATTATGAAAAATATTTTTTTCTTTACACTAAACTGTGTCTAAAATACGTAAAAACCACAATTATTATTTCAAGGCAAGTATATTTTTAATGCAATCAACTTTCTTTGATGAAAATTATCATTAACTTCAGAGAAAGGTCTGTTATATAAGAAAAACTGGAGGGTAACTTTGTACATCTTACAGCATATCACCTCGCAAACAAACAACACAATGGAATTATCGGTAAGTTGTTTACATAAATTGTTTTTTTTTAATAAATTATTTTTAACAAACAAATTAGGAAAGATACTTTCAAAGATAAAGATCAGAATGGTTTAATTGTTGTTATTGGCATCATTAAATTACATAATTAAATTAAAAGTTTATTTACAAAGAAAACAGAAATAATTTAAAATGTTTTACTGTTAAAAAGTAAAATACAAACATTTTCTTTTTTACAGGCTTTGCTCTTATTAGGTTTTCTGGCAACATCTCTATTTACTATTTCACATGCTCAATTCGAACCAATTTTACGCCAATCTCAAGAAGCCGGTGATCTAGGAGAATACACGTACGGTTATGAATCCGGACTAGAGAGAAAAGTCGAATCTCGAAGTCCCGATGGAAGCACTCGCGGCATGTACTCATACATAGACAACAACGGTAAAGTACAAGTTGTGAAATACACGGCTGGTGTAGAAGGATTCCATGCGGAAACATCAAGTCTTCCCATCGAAGGAGCAAGAGGTCAACTTTTCCCAACTCATCTTTCATCCCATCATTCTTTAACCGGAGGTTTAGGCGATACACCGGAAGTAATTGCAGCCAGAAAACAACACGCAGCTGCTCACGCAGCAGCACTCGCAGTCTTACCAAAGACACCTCAAGAACCAGCAATTATTCACCGCAATTTTCATTCGGGACCAGTGCTAAGTCATTTCGATCATAATGGAGTCATAGGAGATACTGCAGAGGTCCTGGCCGCTAGGAGACAGCACGAAGCTGCTCATGCAGCTGTCCGCAAAACGTTACCAGCTTCACACGATACAGTTTTTCATGGTTCAACAGTTTTCCCAGCACGTCATTTTGGACACAATGATGGAATTCCTAGACTTGCTGAAGATATTCCAAGAAGTGAATTAGGAGAAACTCCGGAGGTAGCTGCTGCAAGAGAAGCTCATCTCGCTGCTTATGCTAGAGCTAAAGCGAGTTTGCCAGATAGAGAAGGAGGCGGAGGAGTACGACGATTCCCATTTTAATTTGAAAAATTAAAAAAGTGTTTTTGTTTTTGAGGTGATTTATTTATATGTTGTATATAAAATATTTATTTATCAAGCAGTAAACTATTTAAAAATGAATTAATAAATGTAATAAAAAGTGGTTGTTATTTTTATTACAAGTTGAAAAGTTAAAGAGAAGACCAAAAACTTTTAGATTATTTTGCAACATACTTAGTATTTAGTAATGAATTCTTTTTAATTTGTCAGATATAATTTAGTTTTAAACGAGATTTTCCTTAAATTTTAAAACGCAAACTTGGTAATGTTAGAGGTAGGTATGAGAGCATTAACAAGGTTCATCATAATTATAAAAATAAAACTGATAATGATGAAAAAGGCAGATATTAAATGTAGTAGATTGTTAAAACCTCATCAATCAGTGATTAGGAAAAAAAACTTTAGTAGTCACCAGAATATGACTAAGAAAAAATTTTATAACAAAGAAGCAGAGTATTTGATGTCGCTTTTTTAAATTTTACCCTCCAAACGCCTCTTGTGCATTTTTTGTTCCTATCTTTAATTATTCAAAATTAAACAGAACGTTATCCAAAGTGTCTGGGGTGCAAGTGAGAACAGAACAGACAATAGACGCTTGTTTTTTAGATTACAAAGCACTCACTACCCTGGTCAAGACTTTCAATTAAATAAACCAACATATTTTGTTTTAACTATCTTCTATTATCTGTTGCTCTCAGATTCCCTGCAAACAAACACTTCACATTGTAAAGCATCAACGGTTTTTATAAAGCAGAGATGTGTAGCTACTACAGTAATACAAAAGGCATAATATCTTAAATGATGTATAATAAAATAAGTCCTGAGATAATAGCATAAGAGCTGCATTTGCAGAATGTCTCAACAAGCTCGACTGTCCTGCAGTTTGATATTTGAATTTTGGGTGAATTTATAAAAACTTCTAGTACTTTGAGTTTTTGTTCGGCTTTTTATTTAATTGCAAATGATGTTTCTACAAAGATCAAATTGTAAACGAAGGTAAATAAACATATCTCTAGTTATCACTACTACAAATTCAAAATTAGCTTAGATTGTTTGTAAATAGTAAATACGGTCCGATCACGGTCCCGTCGCGGTTAAGAAATTTTGCATACTATTCATCCGTCAGTCCAGTATCGGTCAAGTAACATTCTGTACATACAATGTTTAAGAATTTCTCAATAAAAGGACTTGGCTGTAAAGGCTTATATGTTGACGAAGAAGGAGAAAACATGGAATCGCCCAGAAAGAAAAGGCATAGGGGGCATTTGGGTACATCCAGTGATTGCAAATCGCAAAACAGAAGAACACTAGTGGTTTTTCACTTTGTACAAAGACCTCGTGGATCATGAAACAAAGTTTGTTCCGTACTTTCGGATGTCCAAGGATAAGTTCCCATGCCTATTATTTGTTCATCCATTGCGACATCAACTGTACGCAAAATATGTTCACACCTGTTCACACTAGTGGTCTAAAGCCAAATGGTACGGTCTCGGTTCGCTCAAAATATTCCTTCGAACAAATACCGCGGTCATTTGACTGGAGCGTGCCTGAACCGTGACTCCTAATGTGAATAGCTCAATACAAAATAAATGTTACAATATTTGACTTGACCGCGACCGTATCGTGATCGGACCGTGACCGGACCGAAAGTATGAATCGGCTTTAAAGATAATACTTACGCCAACGACGAGATGGAGCAGACCGGAAAAAATTGCTAGAACAGCTAATGTCACAGGTATTGTAGATGATTTCACAATAAATTGTTATTAAGCCCTGAAAATCAGTAAAGAACTTATGGCATATGGATTTAATAACAATTTTGCTGATCTGAAGATACCACGGAAGAGAACAAGGCAAAACCCATAGCAGTTATGACCAATTCAGTTAAAGTGCACGGTGAAGCTTTGGTCATCGAGCCACTTCTTTTCTTCCAAAGAATCGCAATTTTAATGAAAGACAATGACGATTTAAAGTTTCTTCTACAATACGAGCTATCTCCATTCCCCCTTTCACTCTTCGATACAGATGGAATGAGAAAAACCAAAAAATCCCTTCTTTATATCCTCCTACCTAGCACAGACATGGCAGTAGACTTTATTACAAGTTTCAACGTCCTTGTTGGTGGGTTCCTCCTCAACCGCCTGAGATGGGAAGCGGGAACAACTTTTTCCAATATTTGTCAACAGTATGTATCGTATGCAAAAAGCAATTTTGAACCAACATTTTCAGTAGTTTTTGATGATTATAGTGACAGAAACAACAGCCTAAAAATCCTAGAGCAAAACCGTGCTTTATCAAAAGAAGCTGATCTACATCAACTCCGGTACAACGCGTTCTTGGAGAGTACGAAGAAGCTTAAGCCTCACTTGTCGTCCCTCCTCCCAACCAAAACTGCTGCAAAGATACATTCATTTAGAGTGTACTTACAAATGCAGAGGTGGCTGGGCAACAATCTGCCTCCTTGGAATTGGGGATGGAAAAGAGGAATAGATGAAAACCTTGAACTGGTAATAAATACAGATCCTCCTGCACCGAATTCAGTACTTAGTACAATTTTCTGCAGATGTGTAACTGGCTGCTCAACCAAATGTATAGGCCAGAAAGCAAGACTTACGTGCAGCCAAGCTTGCACTGATTGTCGAGGAGTGTGCACCAACAGTGCTACCATGGACCTTCTCAAATAGCAGGAAGATGACTCATTCGACATCGTAGAAGGTGAAAATGTATATAAGATCATTTAACAGTTCTAACTCGTTAACTGAACTTTATATTGAATTATTATTATTATTAATACAACATTTTTATCAACAATCACTTTTAAAAATTTATAGTTATCTTAATTCACGATGTTTCGATAATGGAACAGTGGGCCTTCTAATAGTAGCAAAGGAAAAAAACTAATGGGTTTCAGAAAAGTTTAATATAATGTAAAAACCATATACCAAGGTCAAATATGTTTTTATTTGGAAGCATTTAAAGCAACCTTCATTACGCTTTTCATGCTGGTTTGTAGAATTTTTTCACACACCACGCATCTGCTTTACTTTTCTGCAGGAACCATCCAGTGACTTACGCAATCATATCTTAGTAGATCAGGTACTGTACTGCATATTTCTTTAAAACATTTTGGTCGTACACCACCAGTAGCAGCCGTTCCATAGTTTCGAAGATATATCTGCATAATATGCCTTCTAAATCCTAAATAGTTGATTTTATTTCCATTGTTATCCTGACGACGACCTATCAATATTTGCATCCATGCGGCCTACGCCGCCCATACATTTTGCAACAACATTTGGTTGAGGTACCGGCATTTTTTCTTTTCAGTAGAAATTCAGCGATTTGTTTGGCCAATAAGTTCCACAGTATCGCATGAACTTACAGTCAGGACAACTCTGTTGTCATTCCAGGATCTGACAGTCACACCAGTACTAGTATCTGTAGAGAAGTCATAATAATCCTCCATTATGGAACAGTAACGTAGCCCAAAAGTAGCAAAATTGCCAAGAAACATTTCAAATCACTTACACTCATCTCAAAAGTGTGATCTCCTTTGGATTGAGCATATAGTATAAACATGTTCTGTAGAAATTTGCATATTTCTTCGTCGAAAAATAACTCAAAGCAACTTACGGGGTCAGGTGGCACATTTCCAGATTTTTTTGGAGTAATGAATGGTACAAATTATGAACAAAAATCGGTTTTAGACTAGTTTCGTGTAACTAGTCTACTTTTCTGTAATTTTCTCTTTAGGTCTGCAAGTGTTCCCTTGTCGTCATCATCATCATAGTCACTCTCATCTTCTACTAATACTGTACAGTTGTCGTCTTTGAAATAAATTGTAGCGCGAGCTTGAGTTTGTAATTGTCGTTCACTTATATGATGAATCTGCGTTTCATATCAAAGCAAAATTCTTCAGACTCGATCATAGACATCACCTCTTCAGTTGACAAAAGCCTTTAGCATAAATTTATATTACGATGAGCCCGGTATTCCATTACTGATACACGTTGCTTATGTAATGTTTATTTCATTTATTATACACATCTAATAAACGTACAGGAAATATTAATAATTTAAGTAGATACACTTACGATAACAATTAAACAATGTGCTCTAAGCAACATATAGCATACCGAAAAAACACACATACCTTTTCATATACATTTTGACAGTGAATTATTACTACTTATAAATAGCTGCTGATATTAGCACAACACGTTGTGTTAGGTTAAAGCAAGCTGCTGACTGTGGCTTCGATACCGCAAAATGTGGCTGTGATTCATCTATTACCTGGGATAGGAGTAAATATGAAATGTTCTATTTTTGGAAGACCTGGCAAAAATGGGTTAATGGAAACCTAAACGAAGATGTTCTAATGAAGATTCTGGTTTATCTTGAAGAATCTATGGAATTCAAGACAATCTGATCGTCAATAGTGTAATAAATTGTACAAAGTACTGGCAAAGTTTAGAATGAAACACTCTAAGTTTAAACTCAGTTGTTACCACGTAGGTAAAATTTTTCTCATAACTACCAAAGATTTTACTAGCTGAAATACAAGTGTCTACTAAATTTAGCATAAATGGTCAGTTAAGAATTCAGCAACTAGGAATATTCGAATGCGAGTAAGAAATTGTAAGGGAGTTCCTTTAGATAGCATTTTGGAACTCTATTATTCATGGTTTATACTTCTGATTTCTGCAAAATTTAAAAACAATACCTGACGTTTCTAAAGTTTGCTCCAACTACGATTCTGTATGGTACCTACACGTATCGTTGCTACATAAGGTCATAAAACTATTTAGTGCGCATGTATTGTTTAATTTAAGTTAGTTTATAAATATAACAAAGGAGAATATCATGGCAGATGTTTTAACAAAATATCTGTCTAGACTTTTTACATTTCAGGAAAAAACCAAAATCTTTTCAACCTTTTTGACCAAGAATGTTACATTTTGTCGACAACAAAGAAGAGCTGCCTGCCTTTGGGTAAAGTGCGTGTCAACAAATATTTCCAATACGGTGATAAAGTTAAAAGTTAAAAAAAACATAATTAAGAACCCAAAATTCGATAAAAACCATTTTTTTATTATTATTACTTTCGAAATTGGTCGATTGAGAAATACGTAATCGTCAAAATAAACAACTGGGTTACACAGAAACATCTCAGTATCAGAAAATGGTTTGCTAACTATCTAGTTAATACAAACTTGAGCAAACAGTGTTTGGGATTTTTGTTAGATAGTAATCTGCCGTTTCTCAAAAACTTCTAAATTGAATTCTATCATAAACGATTGCAAAAGAGTTAGTATTTCAAGTCTACAAAACAAGACGGTTTCAGACGGCGAACACACAAGGTGATCTATAAGCAACATCTGTCATATAAAATAAAGAAAAAAACCAAAAGAGTTCTTTTGATAAAAAATAAGATACCTCTATTTAACGTGCTATTTTCGACTAAAGCAATTCTTTCTATAGTTTGTTTTTCTCCTGATATCGAAATTTCAAAATTTTTCGATTTCAGATTACCGAAAAGTTTAAATCGCTTTAAATTCTGTTTTCCTAGCCAAACTTGCTTTTTCTGTTTAAAGCAAAGATCATCATTACTCTGAAAGCCATAGTTCACTCTTCCTCTGTAATTTCTTCAGTGTATCAAGTATTCTACTAGCCTAGTATATAGCTTTCTAAAGAATTTGTTATTTTATAACCATTAATTGGGCGTGTTATATAAAAAGTAAGGTTAGACTTGTTTTTAAACCATGACTTCAATTTCTAAAACTCATAACAAAACTTAGGACTAAAGAGATTAATAGCGCCAATCCAGACCTTTTGTTCAACTGACAAGGGAAAGGCACAGTGAGTCCATCGCCTATCACGATAAAGTTTTTACTAGCGATTCTACATTAAAAATAGGACAAGACTTATTTTTCCGTTTGTCTAAATGGGCCCTTCGGACCTCGCAAAAAATATTAGCAACGCTAATTTCGTGAAAGCCAGATTTAGGCATTCTTCGACCTACAATATTTTTTTGCGAAGCCCGAAGGGACGAACGGCAAAACACGTATCGACTTATTTTCGATATAGAATCGCCAGTAAAAATTTCATCGAGATTGGCGACGGACTTACTGTGCCCTCTCCTTGTGAGCTATTTATACACTGAATATATCGCTATACTGCTTTTAGGAATCGTAAGTCTCTTGAAAGATATTTGATAGACCTTAATGGTGTTTCGACTTTCATTCTGTTCTATCTATAATCTAAATCGACTAACAAAAAACAACAAAACTTAATAAAACTACTCTAAGTAACTATAAACATGTAGAAGCTACAGCAGACACAGCAGATATTATACAACCGTCACCCAACAGAGATTACAAGAAAATCTGTCTTCTGCCATCTGCTGGGCAATTCTGAATTTCTTCAATTTAAACAAAACCTTGGTACATTTGCATGAAGCTTTGCTTTCTGTATACTGAATGTTACTACAAACCCAGAAACGACATCCTTCAATATTCTAATATGAGGAAAACAAATTGCAATGTTATTTTCAGAGTTATTCCTGAACGTTTTCAACTAATAATGTCATTTCGAAAGATTCCATATGTATATATTAGAATTCTCTTACTGAGACATTGTTGCCTATTTAGAAAAGAAGACAAGAAGACTTTTCCCTAATTCTAGGAATTTCAATAATGATGCAGATAATTAAAAGAGTAAAGACTTTTGAAAATTTCTTTCAATGTTTTTTTGTTTGTACACCAAATATTTCTCATAAGATTTGTCACTTTTACTAGTAAGTTAACGATTATTAGACGATTACAGTTTTGAGCTTTTTTTCTAATCACCATACCATCTTGAGAAATTTTGATTTTCACTTCTACCAAAATGTGTGAAAATATATTGGATCATGCAGTTAGCAAAATAAATATTTAATCCTTCCAAGAGATTTTGCCCACTGTAATAAGTTTAGCTAAGATTACGTTTAATATTCCGCGATTGTAAATGTGTCAGTAGAATCACGGCTGTGTGCACTCTTTTGGTTAAGTTTTTCAATTTCAAAGTAAGAAATCGTATAATCAGAAACACACGAGCGTAACAGATAATTAAAAACGTATCGCAAGACAGTTGCACCTTTCTCAGAACTTTGTATGAAGGACATTACACCGTCAAAAACTGCATCCTTATTACATTCAAAGAGTTTGGGCATTACAGCCAGAAGATTATGGTCGACGTGTGCAGTTTTGTACATTGTACAGATTGCCGAAGATCCAACTTTTATAGGCTCAATCTACGAGGGATGATATTAACACTACCCACAACTACAATTTATGGTTTGTCCAAAATCCCCATGCCATCGTACATTCAAGCTTTCAACATCGTTCTAGTGTTAATACATGGGATGGCATTTTTAACTCGCGGTTACTTGAAATCGAAGTTCTTCATGATCGCCTAAATGCAGAACGATATACTACTTTTCTAGCTAAAGAGCTTTGGAATGCTGGAAGACACTTAATTTCATATTTGGCACCAAATGTGGTACCAGCATGATGGTGCCCCAGCTCATTATGGAAGATAAGTAACCGAATGGCTAAGCACGCAGCATGCTAACAGATGGATTTGTCGTGGGGATCCTGTCGCTTTGCCTCTGAGATCTCCAGATCTACATCCTTTAGATTTTTACCTTTGGGGTCACCTAAAACACCAAGTCTACAGTGTTGAAATAAACACTCGCAAATAGTTACTGCAAAGGATAATGGGTGCGGCAAATCGAATTCGTAATGACAATGTCATCGTTCGTGTTTATGGTTCCATGATTAGCAGGTGTCGTCTTTTTATTCAGGCTCAATGAGTACATTTTGAGCACCTGTTATAAGTCTTTCACTTTCTCTAGTTTTTCAAATTAAAGCTTTTTGAAATGTAACTGAACAATTACTTATACTTCTCATTATTTGATCCCTTTTAGTTCTTTAACTAAGTTAATACGACATGTTCTGTTTAAAATAACTTCCACAACTAGTTGTCAAAGTTTGTTACACTCATTATAAATCACCCTGTATATGAAATCAACTTAGGATTTTCTCCTCATTACAGATACATAATCGGTATTTCGATATCTCGAATAGTTATCGAGATAATCGAAGTTTTTCTACTTTAAATTTCGTCAAGATCATGCTTGCATTTTCACTGATTTTCTTTATTATTGAAACAAGATTGTTGTATCGACGCTATATGACATCAGCGATTGAATTAATTTTGACACAAACTAAGATTTTATTTGGTTGAGCTACAAGCTATAATATTTTGTGGTGGTTATGTTTTCGAGTGAACTTTATCCTGGGATCTTTATCCTTAAATAAAGATTCTGACAACTTATATGACTTTTTAAGTTTAGTCTGACAGATACCTTTATAAGCCAGTCAATTTATACGTTCGACCTTGCAAAAGGGTAATGTAGTTCTAGTTTTTGTACATGTTGTTAGAACCTAAGCCAATAGTAAGAAACCAAGTTTGCAGCTTTGAAAAACCTGTGCGAGCTACGTAATA
>VTPC01000615.1:151698-164479 GCA_011009095.1 Ignelater luminosus | reverse complement strand
TAAGGTTAAAACAAAGAAGAAAATAAACCAGCAAGCTAAAAGGTTTAGGATCTACCAACCTAATAAAGACGAGGAAAATCAGAAGATATTATTGTAAAGCGATGCTCTAATTGTGGAATAAAGGGCCATTTATCTCCCGAGCGTCAAGCCAAGAATTTAGGAATGAAATGTTTTAGCTGTAATAAATTTGGACATATGGCCGCAGAGTGTCTTGAGGAAAATGCACAGACATGGCAACTCACCATACAATTACAAGATCCTACATAAGTTGGAAATGCTGTTCGTTCTCGAATCCTTTTCATATGGGAGACAAACGAATCTTGTAACCATGAAAAAAAACAGTTTGATCCATCCTTCCGTTGCGACTAGCTGAGTATAGTGTGCCAAGATATCTTTCGGTAGTTTCCACCGAACTGTTCCTTTGAAAACAATAAGTGAAGGCACCAAATGACTATTTGCACAGATACAGAGTAAATCAATCGTGAATTCCGTGCCAGAACCTTCCAAAACTTAATAAATAGGCTTTTCCTTCTCCCCAATTGCTTTTAATTTACTGGAGTCATTAGAAAAGTCACTTTCATCACACTTGAAAACAAAACTTGCCTTCTCTGCATTTATAATGTCAGAATCCTTATAAATACTGTTCAGTTTTTCATAGAAATCATATAAGTGATAAATGGATCTCGAGCTTTCTTTAAAAGTTCTGGACGTTTCAGCAAAATATTGAGATTGCGCTTCATAAATACTTGACCCCAGTCTTATCATCGGTTGAAACAGAAACCGACGAGTCATGATGCTAAACAAATACAAGCGAACTATGTACTGGAAATGTGTAATAGGATAATGTCGAAAAACCAAAACTGGCCGGAAATGGGTACTACCAAAGGCAGTGACGTGGAGAATTATTCGAGCGAGCCACAGCGAACATGAACATGTTGGTGTGGAAAAAACCCTTAATCATATAAAACGATATTATTGGTTTTCCAAAACGGCAAGGAGAGTTAAGAAGTATTACATTGAGTTGTGTGTGAGGTGTTTATATCATGAAAGACACAAGGGTAAACCTGAAGGCAAATTAGATATAATTCAACGAGTTGCTATATCATTTCATACAGTTAATATCGATCATTTAGGACCATTTGTAGTGAGTTCAAAAAGAGATAACTACATTCTTGTGTATCAGGACAATTTTACGAAGTATTTGATCGTACGAGAAGCTAAACCACGGGGACTAAACCGGTAATTAACATGTTAACATTTTTAGGTACGCGATTTTATCCGGTAGGGGAATCGTTTTGTACAGAAAATAACATTAATTGCATTAAAATACCACAGCTACTCTTCGTGCGATTGACCAAGTTGAAAGACAAAATAAAGAAGATGGTAAGAATTGGGATCAACACGTGAGAAACATTCAGTTTGCCTTAAATGACATAGAACATAAGCTGACCAAACAGACGTTACATCAACTCTTGTTTGGTTTTCATCCACGCGACGCATTGCAGAACAATCTGCCGATGGCGCTCCAGAATTTGCAGTTACCAGAGGGTTTAGAGGAAATGAAGCAAGAAGCACTCCAAGAAATTTAAAAACAGCAGCAGAAGAACTAGGTGATATTCGATCGGAAAAGAAAGCCAACAACTAAATATTATAAGGAAGACCTAGTAATGATTCAACAAGAACTGGCAACAACCGGAACTTTAGGAAAGCTGTTACCACGTTCCAAGGAGCTTTATATGGTGGGTAGGGTCTTAGGCAAAGATCGTTATGAACTACGAGATACTCCGGGAACAGAGCGTACTCAACGGTCTTTCCAATCTGTCTACTCTTCAGATAGATTGAAATGAAGGTGTCGTCCCGAAGAAGAAGAAAACAGTTTAACCGAAGAGTCAGAAAATGAAGATGTACTGGAGAGTTTTGAACACAGGACGAGGGCAGCAAATCCAAGTATGATAGTTGGAACACAGCCACGAAATAAATTAGAACGCGCGCGGAAAAAAGACGCACTAGCAATGGATAGATGCAGAAGGCCAAGAAGATGAGAAGACGCATTATTTGAGTGTTTTTGTATTGTGTTCATAAGTTTCAGATGTTATGTATCTTTTTATTCAATTAAATTTACCTTTTTTAAAAGTTAGTGTGAGTGTCTGACTATAAGTATAAATTATTTTGTAGGTTTTCCTGGTTTTCTATTGTTTCTTAAATATTCACTCTGTATTTATTCATAAACATGTGTATGTAGCGAAATTCGCACTTTTTTAATCAACTTTGACATCGCAGCTGCCATCTATCGATGATTCAGAAAATGACATAGCAGTCCTATGGCTGCCAGCCGTTAGGATAGCTACATCTGTCGCTCTGAACGCGCTCACTAGGGATGATCTCTAATATTTAGCGTTGACACAAAAAATAACACGCCACTCTAGCTGCTGCCAGCTGCTAGGAGAGCTGGATTGATCTGAACGCGACCAATAATGTACAGGGTGTCTCCAAAAGCTTAACTGTAGACTCCTAGGATAAAAATAAGAAGATTTAATCCAACTTACCTATATCCAAAATCGCCTCGTTAAGTCGGTAGAAAGCATGAAAGTTTTTTGAAGAAAAAAATCAATTTTGCGTATAAAAATAGTAGGCTTTGTAAGCAGACTTCAGGAATTAATCCGGAAACTTGAGTGTATGGATTGCTGAGATTGCAGCCTTACAATCTCATTAAGCTGGTAGAAAAGGCTTTTGCGGCAAATACATTTTAGTGAGTAAGACCAAGTGAATGTTAATACTGTTTAGTAAGTTTCCAATTTTTCTTTTTATACACAATTGACATGCTGACATAATAACAAATTACAAACTAGATTACACATTTTAACAACGTCAACTATAATGGTATTGTTATCAAGTAAGTCGATACACTTCTGAATATTGCGCTAACCATAATTCGCAATTTGCCCATTTTTTCCTTTATGAAATGCAATATTTGTTTTGAAATGACCTACAAGCTTCTTTATTATTTCTTGTATTAGAGTTAAATTATTTGATTTGATTTTGTGGAAAAATTGGAATTATAAAAGCTTTCTTTTAGAAAGAAAACCCTGTTTGATTTTAAAATGAAAATGGTTAGTTTTAAAATTAAACACTTTGATCAATTTTATAATTCTTGGTATGGCACTTTTTGTGACTATAAGTTACGTTTCGAGATGGTTTTGGTCTTCATCAGTAAGTTGTAAGTGTATTAAACAAAAACGTTGCAATACAAATTTGGTGATAACTTTTTAGTGCCTAGACTGAGAACTTTCAATCTTTTTCCAAAAAGATATTTTCTTTAGAAACATTTTTTGTATCTTTGTATTTTTTATAACGCTTATGGTTGATTTAAAAAAAATAATATGGCATGGCATGTATTGCAAAGTTTATTAGTAATAACTAATTACTTTAATTTTTATTCCACTAAACTTCTGTAATTTTGACATCCAACAAACAAATGCTACTAATTTGACGTTTAAAGATAGGTATTCCGGCTAACTAGATTATTTCTAAATTATTCCTATCAAAAAAGCATTTATGCTGATCATATTTTATTTTTCTGTGGATAAACCTTAAGCGTTATCAAAAATTACAAAGATACAAAAAATGTTGTTTAATACACTTACAAGTTACTGATGAAGAGTAAAACCATCTCGAAACGTGATATAGTCACAAAACATGTCATACCAAAAATTATAAAAATCAACAAAGCCTACTATTTTTATACGCGAAATTAATTTTTTTTTCAAAAATCTTTGACGCCTTGTACCAACTTAACGAGACGATTTTGGATATAGGTAAGTTGGGTTAAATCTTCTTATTTTTATCCCAGGAGTCTACAGTTAAGGTATGTCCCGACCTTTTGAAGACACTCTGTATAACAAACAATCCTTGCGAGTAAATGACAAATAACGTGAAGAAAATTTAGAGAAACTCAAAACGAGAAATTGAAGCAACACTGTTGTAATATTGCGTAAGGATCAACAGTTTTACTACAGAGTCATAACTTTGCTACGAATGTCGATTAGTGTCAAGTATTAAAGTGTCTGCATATTTATTCAATTGCTCGTCTGATAATAAACCTTGCAGTTTGCAGTTTCCTGATCAACATCGAGATAACTTGTCTCTTGACTCATTAATGAAGGAAAAAAGGCTTTTTTCGTGGCATGGCATGAGCATGGTGAACTTGCCGAGCAGAGTTAGGAAGCACTTTGCAGAAGGATCAGAGAGAAAGGACATGTGGGAGGTTCGAAAGTATGAAACAAATTCAAAGCTAAATCGTACAATAATTCTACTGTTTAAAGATAACTCTTGATGCAGGGCAGTGGACATTTCTTGTAAATTTCACGATTATTAATAGGTCAGAAACTTCTGTGGTCACTATCAAACGTCGTACATCTGATGTACAATTTCATATCGGAAAAAGTCGGAAGAGTAGAATCGAAGTTGAGGAAGCATACTTCCCTTAGACTGTCTTTGCTATTTGAAAGTAATGGGGTACGCTGTGTTCGTCGTCATGAAAGTAACTGCTTCAATCGCAAATATTAGCTGACTGCTGTAAAGTATGGAGGAGGAAACACCATTATATGACATTGCTTTTTAGCAAAAGGAGTTTGCCTATTATGCCTACCACTGCCATTCATAGTCCAGCAAGATAATTCTGTCAGACGTATCTCGAAAAACGTGCGTTCAGGAGCGAGGCAATTGTTTATGCGACTTACGCTAAATTGCCTAGCACGTTTTGTGTAGTCTACAGCTAATACAAAACTTGCAACCTTTGCTCAAATTTTCATTAGAATGCGTTCAAAGAACGTTGAGATTACAATTCATGCTGATGTTAGAAACCTTTGGCTGATTCATACAAAAATTTATTAAAAGCATGAACCTTTCCTGTGTTCAATGTATTGAATAGTAAGAAAATGAAATTTATTCAAAAGAGATGTTTCTAGTGTAGCTGTAGTATTACTGACAAAATAAAAAGAATTGACGAAAATCCAGATATGCGTTGTCAAAAGTAATAAAGAAATGCAATTTATCATGTCAAAAACATTACAATCCATTTCACAAAAGACTCATACAAAGAGAAATTAAAAATTACTATCCTTTATAAATGCACCCTGAGAAGATGCATTAATAAAACAGCAAAATGCGAGATAAGGTTACTTCGCTAACGAGATGGAGTTTAACATTTCGTTCTAATTTCCGGGATCTGACGTTAAATTAATATTTTATGTTCGAGTCTAATGAATATTAATAACCATAACTGTCGATTAAACACAGGAAGAAAAACGTAATTTATTTTTTCCACATTCCTCGTTCGACCAGATCAATAAAATAGCGGCGGCACGTGGGGTGAGATTTTATTTACATACAATAAAAGTCAGATTCATGAAAAGGAATGAAAAGGAAAATTATATTCGAGCTAAGAGGGAACTGAAAGTCCAAAAACTTATTCATCAACAAAATCACCTCGTATCATTAAGCTAGATCTCTATTCAAATCTCATTTTGAATGGAGGAATATGAATATCAGTAGCAAAGTTAGCTGAAGGAAAGCTTAAATTGAATTTCTCGCCCCAACGAAGTTGAAAAGGAAACGCTCATGAAAAGCCGAATGAAAATCGAACTATAATCGTATATAATCCAGTTGTATTTAGGCAGTTCATTGCGTGATTTTATTGTGTATTTATTGATTTTATTTACACAATTTAATTATGGTCAGTGAGAATGCAAAATTACTTCTCTTTTAGATCTTTTTAGAAAGCACGTTCTTGATGTATCATCCTTTGGGAAATAGAATTTCGTTGAACAGAATCTAACATGTCAGTGACTTTTACTTTCTTTTCGCCCCTAGTTGGCCTGTCACGTTTCCAACTCTGACCGGGCTACAAATTAGAAACTCACTTTTTGCTTCTTCTGAACTTCTGGTTCTGCTAGAAAATATTTTTAAATTACGTTTTGTTTAGAACTCTCTAAAAATACAAACGTCCAGAATTCAAATGCGTTCAGGTTATATTTTAGTTTCGGCTATTACTGTCACATTATGTAGGTAATGAAATTTTGTAAATTAAAAGAGCGAATTTCAAATGAATATAAACTGTTAAAAGAAGTCATTGCAGCAATTAATTAATAAAAGGCTGGTTTTTTCATTTATCAAAATTAAAGAAACCTTTATTACTTAATGCTACTACTCCCCCACAGTCATGCAGTTAATTAACTCATAATCGACAAAAATCGAATTAGCAACTGATTGCATTATCCTTAAAAGTGAAAATGATCAAAAAAAGTGTATTTTGTAAACGTCATTGGATTATACGTCGTTTTTAAAAATACTACACCAATACCTCTAACTAAAAAGAGTCAGAAATAAAACATCAGAAATTTTGATAATTCAAGTATTAAATGTCGTAAGGAACAAAGGTAAGACTATGATGATTTGCAAAACGAAGTTTGATCCATATTGGGGAGTAATTAAGAACATTTCAAAATTTTTTTGGCCAATTTTCAAGATTGCTTCAAATCTTGGGTTTGGACTTAGGATTTCCTTACAATTCTGAGAAACGATGATATTGCTTGAAGCCAAACATTTATGCTGGTGTTTTAGCATTTTTGGTTTAGTATAAAAGATTATTTTCCAATATCCTTACGAGTATCATTCACTTCTTTTTAATCCTCCATTTAGTTCCTTAACCAGAGATTTTTATTGTATTCTTTACATTCTTCCTTATTTGCTTTTGTTTTTTGATTCTCGTCCCAGTCAAAATAAAAGATCATTATAAGTCATTTACCGATTAAAAAATTGCTCGGAAATATTGAGCTAAAGCTGCCCTGAGCAAATTCAAATATATTCTGCTAGTGACTGCATTTAATTCTTGCTTGAGCATTTCCTTATTAAAAAAAGTTGCAGTCCGACAAAATCTAAAACAGTTCGTCACTGAAGTCAAGAATCTTCAGGCAAGTTTGTTGGTAGATCGTCAAAGAATTAATGTGCTGGGGAATCGGTCTTGGTTGGTATTGTTTTCAATATTTCAATTATATCTTTGTGGTTCCAATGATGGACTATTCTTTCTATCAACTGAATGTTGCTTGTAATATTTTCTTTGACCAGTTCTCGTTTCAGGAACTCCCAGACATTTCTCTCGGCAAAACAGTTTTCAATTTGAGATAAATTTGCTTTGGTATAAGAGCCTTCCCCCGGAATGACAGTCACCCGAAGGGAGGGGTTACAGAAACTCGTCTTGAAGCGTGGGAACGATATGGAGAAACACACAAATAGAAACAAAAATGCAGAAGAAGAAGATGAAAATCTTATAGCAAAAGAAAATGCACAAGAGGCAGAAGGAAGCAAAATTCGAGTAGAGACAGTCGAGCTGAGTGAAAAATGGACAATTGGTCATAGATTCTTGAAGAACATGGACAAAGCTCTTTTACAGGACGAGAAAAGAGCTTTCGAAAGAAGAAGCAGACTTTCCCAGTCGCCACCTAGACCAAGGGCAAACGCTATAGCCGAAATCAGATTAGAAACGCCAAAAGAAACAAGACAAGAAGGAAACAGAAAAAGGGCAAGGCAAGAAACTCTCAAAGAAAAAAAAGAACCAGTCACTTGCACAGAAGCACAAATGCTTAAAGCTACAATAAACAAAATTAAGCAAAACGTAAAAAATCTACAAAAAAATGTTAAATGAGCAATACAATATAAAAAAAGATATCAAAACGGCAACGAATAATTTGACAAGTTTCATACACACGCTTTTTACGGATGAAATTCAGTGCTGGATAGAAGAAGCCAAACGTGCAGAAAATGTAAACGAGGCAAAAAACACGAAGGAAGCTAGTACACAAACAACAGCCCGCAGTACGGACACGCCGATAAGCATGGAAAATAAAGTGACAATAGGGAGTTGTGAAGTAGAAAACGTTACGAACTTCGAACAATACGAAGAGATAGAAAGAGCAGATTGGAAGGCCTCATACTTTACGGAAAGTGAAGTGATCGAAGGCACCCCAATATTAGCACCAACGGAACACGACATTGCGGTATAGATAGAAGAGGATGATGACAATGACAATTCGGAAAGATACCCCGAAATCACAAACCTGAAAGGTGCGATCGACGAATTGACGATGTCGACCACAATATGGAAGAGGGGAGAAAGAACAGAAAGATAAAAGGTGATATATAGGTTGGAAGGATGTAAAACCGACCAAGAACACTATGAAACCATGACCATGCTCAGGGAAAAGATCATGCTAAACCAAAGGAAAATGGTGACAATGCACAGAACCAATAAGATAAATGTAGAAAAATTGAGAAAAATGGTAGAGTGTACATTCAATAAAACTAATATAACCATACGAATATACACACCACCTAAGAAGAACGAAAAAACGAACAAAACAAATGAGAAATCTAAGCCAAGAGTTAGAGATACTGAAACCCTAATAATCAAAACGGAAAACACAACATATGCAGACCTCTTAAGAAACCTTAAAAAAATAACTACAGAAGAGGATGTAAGCAGTATCAAAAAGGTGAGAGAAACCAAAAATGGGAACCCCCTACTTCAACTAGATAAAAATAAACAAAAGGTCGAAGCGGTAAAAAGCGCGATCCATTCAAATATAGACAAAGTGTACATAGACCAAAAGCAACCAGGAAAGCAAACCGCGCTACATATAAAAGGACTAGACGGAATAACAACGAAAGCGGATATGGAGAAGGCAATAAAAGAAATGATAAAACCGATATGGAAATAGCAAAATGAAAAAGTATATATACCCTTAAGACCCGCATTCGGAGGAAATCAGAATGCAACAATTAAACTGTCCTACCAGCAAGCACAACACCTCCTAGACAAAGGAAAGATTAAGGTAGGAATTGTAAATTATAAAATTCAAGAGAGGGTCGATGTAAAAAAATGTTACAGATGCTGGAATTACGGACATACAGTCAAAGAATGCAGAGGAATTATCAGAGAGGACAACTGCATAAACTGCGGGAAAGAAGGCCATAGGGCCAGAGATTCCAAAGACGATGAAGCATGCCCGCTGTGCAAGGAAAGCGGACACAAAGCTGGCACGTCTAAGTACCGAGAATACAGAAAGGCGATGGCACGCACCAAAGCGAATAACCGCCAAATTTAACCTTAAGATTCTACAGATTAACGCGAACAGAAGCGTCGCCACACAAGATTTACTAGAACAGACAGCGGCGATGCTAAAAGCAGATATAGTCATAGTCAGTGAGCCCAACAAAAAGACCGCAAATAACAAATCCCAGCAAGCAGAGACGCGGCTATTATAATCCAAAACAATCTGGTGCGATTTATAGCTAAAGGAACGGGACGATGGTACACGGATAGATATAGACAACGTGAGAATCTTTAGCTCTTATATCCCTCCCAATTGCGAAACTAAATACTTTGGAGAAGTAATTGAGGAGATACAAAAGTTAATAAGACACCCGGACAGAAAAGCTGTGGTGGTAGGGGACCTAAATGCCAAATATCAGGGGTGGAGATCCCCCTGTGAGGATCGCAGAGGAAGCATCCTCACGGACTGGATAGCCACTAACAACATGGTAGTACAAATAAAGGAAATGAACAACTTTCGAAAGGGGAAGTAGCAAATCCATAATAACTACCGAAAGAATGGCCACAAATATAATAAAGTGGCAGCCTAAGTCTGCATAAATATATCACGTACGGGATAAGAAGAACCGGGGAAGAATAAATACAAAATATCCAAACAGCTAGAGGATGGGTACTAAGCAAACAAACAGAGGACAAACTCAAAGAAACATTGCAGAAACAAACACCGAGAGCAACTTCAGAAATTCCCGAGGAAATTAATAAGAATAGTAACAAGAGCATGCGAAGCCGCGATGCCAAGTAGGAAGCCAGAATATGAAAAACATCATAAGCAAAAATCTTGGTGGAAGGATAGCATAAACAAATGAAGGCAAGAAGCTATAAAGGCTAGAAGAAATATATACAAAGCCAGAAGAAGAAAACACAGGGGAAAACGAAAGGCAAAACCTGGAAGAAGAGTATAAAGCAAAAAAGAAACAACTAAAAAAGGAAATTTAAAGATCAAAAGAAAACGCCTGGCAGAAATTATGTGAGGAAGTAGAAAAGGACACATGGGGCCAGGCCTACGAATAGTGACGAAAAAAATCAAACCTCCAAAGCCTCAAATCCGAAGGGAAATAGTACAAGATGCAATCGAAGTACTATTTCCCAAACATCCAAGAAGAAGGTGGAGGGAAATCAATACCGAACAGGCAATGGACTTCAACAAAGAAAAACTGATATTAGCAATCAAAAAATAAAGAAAAAGAAAGCACCTGGGCCAGATGGAATAAGCCCCCCCCCCACCAGGAAATCACAAAGAAAATTGCTGAAACATGTCCGGACTACATTTTGGAAGTATTCAAAAAGATACTAAAAAATGGGAAATACCCCAAAATAGAGAAGAAAGCAAAAGTAGTCCTGATAAAAATGTCAGGCAAGCTGGAGGACGTAGGAACATCGTACTAGATGCAACAGGGAAGCTCCTGGAAAGACTAATAGCAGAAAGACTAAAAAAAGATCTAGAAAAGAAAGAGAACCTTTCGGATAATCAGTAAGGTTTTAGGAAGGGCCGTACCACTACACAGGCCATAGAAAAAGGGCCAAATAAGAAATGACGAAAACCCATAAGACTAAGAAATTGTGTGCAATTATCACACTAGACGTACAAAACGCGTTTAACTCGGCAAATTGGAGAAAAATTATACAGGAACTGGAAAGAAGGAAAATAGAGACGTATTTGATTAAACTGATACAAACTTACTTAGAAGACCGGGTAATAATAGTGAACGAAGAGGAAATAGAAATCACAAACGGTGTTCCACAGGGGTCGATATTAGTACCCCTGTTATGGAACATAATGTATGACGGGGTGTTAAAAATGAAAATGCCCTAGGAGACAAAACATACGCATACGCAAACTGCCTAGTAGATCATGGAGGCTGCAAATGAAGCATCCAAAAGGATCGGGAGCTGGATGACCAGCATGGGGCTGGAACTAGCGATAAATAAAACGGAGGCGGTAATGGTTGTTGGGAGAAAAACCATCAACCAATAACCTTCGAAATAGACGGAACGAGAATAAAATCGCAGACAAAAATAAAATACCTAGGAGTGACAGTCGATAAACATCTTAAGTTTGGGGAACACGTAAAAGAGGTGGCACAAAAAGCTGAGAGAATAAACAACCCTGAGCAGAATCCTGCCGAGACTGGGGCAGTGTGGGGGAATCCATTATTTTGTATGCTGCCCCTATATGGAAAGAAACACTACAAATTAAAAAGTATAAACAATTGATAAACAAGGTACAAAGAAACATGGCGATAAGAATACGTAGGGGATACAGAACAATAGCCACCGACACTGCTCGGGTACTAGCGAGAACAGTGCCACTGGACCTGATGGCAGAGGAAAGAATACTAACTGCAGGGAAAACAGCAGGGGATAGGAAGGATATAAGAAAAAACACAATTAGAAAATGGCAAGAAAATTGGGTAAATAGCAGGAAGAGCTAGTAGACACACGGGGTAATACCCATCATCACAGAATGGACAAATAGGCAACATGGAAACATAGGGTATTACCTCACTCAGATAACCGGACACGGATGCTTTCAAAATTACTTACACGTAATAAAAAAAGACGGCAACAGACAAATGTCCTTATTGCGAGGAAGAAGATAGCCCAGAACACACAATCTTCGAATGCAGGAAATGGGGGTAGGCAAGAAGTAGGGCAGAACAACAGCTAGGCACAAAACTAGAAGTGGGAAATATTATAGATATCATGCTCCAAAATAAAAAAAACTGGAAGACGATCGAAGAACTGATAACAAAAATATTAAAGACCAAAGAGCAGGATAAAAGGAAGGAAAAAGGGAATAATAGGACAATAGGATAAGCCATTAACCCACTGTTTCTGAAGTAATGTAGAACGACAGAGTCAAAAACAATGGGGCCATTGTGAAAATCTATTTAACTTACAAACACGAACCAATTTAAAAATGTCATAAAACGACCACCGATGCAGTATGGTACAGTCGACATACTTATTTGTTTTAAGAACGGCGTGGAACTAATTTGGGAAATTTGTTTTTTTTTGAACTATCAAAGTCCCTATATCATAAGTGAAGATATTTCGGGTCATTTTCATAATATTTAATTGGAAAAATGTTTCTTATTGCTGTTGTGATCGTGTTCAAAAATATTAATTTTAATTTGTGAGAAATAGTTTAATCGTACACTGTAACTGTAACTGACTAAATGGTCATTTCTTATTGCTTAAGGAAATATTAAATGAAACATTTAAACTAATTAATAGCCATTTTAGGTTCAAGCATCGTTAATTTTATAAATTAAGTTCTCCTGATAAACTGTAATTAAATTACCAGCATTATATACACAGGTAAGTACCCCATTTTATAAATCATGATATCGCAGGTTTTTTTATTATGTAATATCAATAACTATTAAAACTAGAGAATATTGTTTTCACAATAACCTTTAGAAAGTAAAATATGTAAAAACTATAATATAGGTTTATCGTTATGAATGCAATTTATTAACATGCGCATACTTAATACAAGCTGACCTGCAATCTATTTTAATGGTCGGTTACGCTGTTTTTATTAACCTAAAAATGATTGAATTTTGCCATTATACAAAGTCATTTTGGAATGTTTTATTGTAGAAAGTC
>VTPC01000615.1:100628-146698 GCA_011009095.1 Ignelater luminosus | reverse complement strand
ATTTTAGATAAGGAGAACTATTGTGTATGAAACTTAATGAAATAGTCTTTTTCTATACAAGAAGTGGCTTTACAGATTACACAGCTCCATCGAAAGCGTATACGACACACACGGCATCTCAACTGGCGGTCTATATTTTTTTGAAAAGTGGTCATTCTTGTTTTTCACAATGCCTTGTGGTATGTTTGGTGGCGGCCTGGAAGATTTAGTAGATTTTCTAAAATTTCTCAAAGAATGTCGGACGATGTTACGCTGAAAATCAGAAACTCCAATTTGTGGTCATCGATCAATAGATGTAAACTCTATGCATTTACTACAGTCACGCTTAGCATGTGTATCCAAAGAACCCACCACCGTTTTGTTAGACTGATCCAGAAGGTCCACACCTTCTATGGCAGAATTGTAGTTGCTGAACACCCACGGTTGCCCCATATAAATTTTCTCTTGTTTTCCTTTGGATCAACGTTCCACCTTGAAAAGCAGCATAATTGTGTCATAATTTATAGTCATTGTGACACAACTATTGTCCTTCCACTTCACGAACAGCAGTTGATCTTCTTCTTCATATTGAAACTCAAAATACCCTCGATCCTTCTTCTTCGTCGAACATTTATTTGTGCGATTCTCTCTTATGCGCTCTACCTGAGGTTTTCCAAGGTACTAAGTAAACGAAAACTTGTGAAATAGTTATCAAAGAAAACTATGGGTCACGCTTCAAGTAATTCAAGAACTCCTTGGTAACCTAAAGGCAAATCATCAGCTCCTTCTTTGTGAACACTCCCATTGTACAACATTTTTGTTTAGCTTCTGCATGATAGTTTGTGTCCGGTGGAATAATAAGGATTTCAACAATTTGTTGTTCATCTTGATTGTCGTTTATAGCAGCACCAAGATGCTTATACTTTTTTCCATAAAACAAAATCGAATGTATAAGTCCAGGATCCATTGCACCTTCTATAAGTACCAAAAGCAAAAACGTCGAGTTGTCTAAAACCTGTCTAGCACTCACAAACAAAACAGTTACTAATATTCTGCATTCTCGGGTTATAAAATCGCAATAACCGGCAGTACAAAAAGGCGCTAAATATACGCACACTTTTAGACCCAATTTTAGGTTATACCGGAAAAGCAACTAAAGGTAGTGCAGCAAACTACATTAGTAGTAGGGTAAAATTAGCTTCCAACCCAGCAATCTAAAAAAAAAAGTTTGAGTGTCCTAGATTGTTCATTTATCTTTTGCTCTAAATGTGGTAAAAAGTCTCCGCAGCTAGAGCGTCGGGCTTGGAGAAAATGAGGGGGGAAGAGGTCCGAAAATTATGTTTTCTCAGTTTTTTGAAAATATCTCAAAAACTATTCAATTTAGAGCTTACCTTACTCTATAAACAATTAAACAACGTAACATTTTCTACAAAAAAGGTCATATGCATTTTTTTTGCAACACTCACTAGTTTAGGAGATATAAGAGAAATAAAATTTATTCTTCCGTCGCGAACTGCAGAAAGTTGTGACTTGAACTCTTCCTGCACCGGTTGATTTGAAACAATCGTTAAGTACGTCTGGTGACGTAGAACATCCAAAGTTTGCGTTTTTTTTTGAATTCGCATATAGACAGGAAAAAACCGTTGCTAGCATCAACAACATTATCTGCCTGCGCATTGGGGTTGTTGAAAATTAGTATTTTTTTCAGTTCCCCATCACCTTGAACTTTTTTAAATAGGGCTGTTTTCCTTTTCCTATATATTAAGAACACAGAATTGCAATCTGTAGTGGCATAAACACACAATAAAATAGGTTTTATGTCCCCTATTTCATTTTGCATTGCCTAATTATTGTGAATTTTATTTGATTGGCTGCTTTTGTCACCTACAATCATATTCAAGCTGCAGTTGGAGGGAGCAAGAGTAATTAACATGACCAATAGGTCAGTGTCATCACCTACTAGTCTCACCTCCAATCCTTTTTGAATTTCTGTGATTGCTGTTTGAACAATCAGCGTATCTGCGTTCCTAGGGTCTTGAAGCACCATGCATCGTCTTTCTTTCAAGTGAACTGTCAGGAGGGATATTAGTTATTCCATATTTTTTGGGTTTTTATGATACTTACTTTGCCCAAAGGGATTTGCATGTGGTCTTCTACTTTTATATCTACTATGACAGCTGAGCGAAACCTTCACAAATGCTTCTTATCTGTAGTATTTACTTGTTCTCTGTAACCGTCGAACACGACAACAGCTTTTCCGTAATAGGACACATAGTCATTGTATTATTTGGAAATCTGTCGGAAGGTCTGTATCTTCTGAACTATTGAGTGCAGCAAAAAAAGTGATATGACCTTATTTGTGGAAAATTTAAAGCTCTTTAATTGTTTTTAAGTAAGATAAAATCTGAATTGAATAGTTTCCGAGGTATTTGCAAAAAACGGAGAAAACACACTGTCCGCACCTCTTCCACCCCCCCAAACCACATTTAGAGCAAAGGGTAATGGACAATTTAGGACACCCAAACCTTTTTTTTTGGATTTGCGAGTTTTGCCGTTTTTTGGTCTAATTTCACTGTACTATAGCTCATGAGAAGAGAATACTGCATTGTCAACTAAATATGCAAAATTGGCAACAGATGTCACATAATAAAAATTTTTAGATTATGTACTTGAATGAGTACAGCGGGCCAAAATGGGTTAAGAAGAGTTTGTATTCTAAATATTTAAAACTCTCTGAAAGATTGAAGAAATGGTAGATTGACAAATTTCAAAGCCAGAGGCGCTTAACTTTGCTGTTATATAAATCATTACAAATACCCTGAATGTCAAGGAAAACGATTTATCTTTAGCTAGTAGTAATTTTAATTGCTGTTTACTTAAAATAGGGAATACATCGTAACTATATTTTTGTAAAGATCTACTAAGTATTTAATAGAACTACAGCAAGTGCAGCAAAAAGTGACTTTTCAGGATTTCTTTAGCTGAATATAATTTTGTTAGAAGCAAACATTAACTTATTGATTTCTATTCGATGATAGATTTGCCGAAGAGTTATTGCTAAGAACCTTCGCGGCTATTCATTTCATAAGCATGTTAAATAATCAACTGTTTTTGAAGTAGGTAATTATGTTGATAATTCCAAAGCAATTACCTATTTGTAATATCACTAATCAAAATTTGATTAAATTTCCTATTCCTGGAATATATGTTTTAGTTCCGTAAATTTTAAATTCATGTTTATTTATAATTCACTTTTATCTCAGTCAATTTTCTTGAAAACCGAAACCCCCTTGGTTTAACCATACGTCTTCTGGCTTTGTTACGTCGACGAGTCTCTCTCTTTAGAACTTATTAGGAAACGTCGCTTGCAGAGACGTTGTTCATTAAATTTCGGAACAGTCATGAATATTTGAATATCTGTCAGGTCGTATTCCATTTTCTTGAAAGATGCGACGTCGTTTTTCAATGCCGACTGAAGGCTGCACGCCTTTGTAGTCTTCTGTTTTATATATTTCCTCTTCAGTTCTATTTCTCTCTGCCCCTTTCCGGCTTAAGAATGTGTGATTTTTGATGTAGTTTGAGTGGGAATATTTATGGAAGCTACTAAGGTGGTAATATAAGAGGCAATTATACCTGAATGCAGTTAATAGTAGCGGTATCTCACATTTGAACAGTTGGTATTCAATAATTTATTAATAAAGCCGGTATGTTTTACGACGCATCTTTTATGTACGCTTTCATAGGTGGCACTCCAAACATAAATTTGATACTTTTATAAAAGTTTATTAATAGAACTTACGAGTTTGTCAAGTGATGCTTTCAGTAAAGTTATTATCCTATGTCAAGCTTATTAATAATAACTTTATTATGAAATTTATAATGTACAGTTCCGTTATTAATAATTCTTTCTTCAACATTTCAAACATTTTACTAATCTCAGTTTTCTGTTTTTTTACAGGTGAGTCCAGATCATTTCCTCCTGCCCATAAAAATATCTGTACTGGTAAGTTATTTCTAATAAAAAACATCTTAGAAATTTAACCGTTATTTTTAAAAATAATAATAATAAACCTGGAATTTGTGACGACATTCTAAAAGCATTAGCTATATAATATTCTCACATTTTTGCTCTACAACAATTTTATTCTTAGAATATTTATCTTTATTGAAAATCAAATAATTTAAACTCAACTAGCAAGAAAAATAAAACATTAAAAAGTGACCGAATTAGGTAAAATCTTGCACTTAGATGAACATCGATAACAAATTAAAACGGAAAAACCAGGTTAATACGAAAATCTCATAAATAGATTGCATACGAGTTATTTTAATGAACGAAAATATTGTAAAAACTCCATTGAATTATGAGTGCAAACAAGTTCGTAAATCAGTTCTTCCAGTCTTCGTTAATTAGAACTCTGAACGCTACCAAATGGTCTAACGCTTTTCTTGTATGGGTATAACGATGTGCTCACGTGTGCATTCTCGCAACGTAGCTTTAAAAAAAAGTAAAAAATTCCTATTTAACTTTAAAAATTGTAGGTTTAATATCCTTTTGTTCTCTAGAATTTCATTGTTAGAGGAGACGCCTTACCCTAGAAGCTCAACCCTAACCACTCGAGCTTAGCCAAACAATAGGTAGAGGAATATCTTGTTAAACGCCGAAGGCAAGAGCTAAATACCGGGCCTAACATTAATATAAGTTAATGACTAAGTTACACAATACCGCACCCGCTATCAAGATTCATCTTTCGGTCTAGGAACTTGGGGAATGTTTCGCTAAAAGATTTTTGGTTTACGCGTGGCGTAGAGGAATGCCACTTACGCATTTTGTAAATTGCCTTGTTGGAAAAAGATTGTAAAAGTGAATGTTTCTAAAACATTTGGTTGGAAGATAGGCCCTTGAAAAAAATTGAAATGTTATGCGGGGTAGCACCTGTAACGGAATAAACTTTGTTTTTAATATTTGTAAGGTTTTTTTGCATTTGGGTTGTGTAGGAATTCTATCAATTTTTACATGGAATTCTCACTAAATGCTTTAAAAATGTTCTGACTATTAAATATTTTACTACACAGGCACTTGCTGTTTGCTTATTTTTAACGCGCTAAAGGGTTGCATACTGATAACAGCCATTTCATGCTATTTACCCATTTCCTCATGCGCTGTTAACTAACCCCAAAAATAATTCTGGAATGTCCATTAGCTACTTCATAAAAGCAAGTCAGCGTCATATTAGTAGTCTTCATACCTAGCATTTTCAAAATGTCGAAAGATAATGAATGCAGAAAGCGTGTCGAGTACACTAACAATGAGACTTAGCAACTAGGAAAAGCCATTGATGCTAAATGTGGAGATAGAGGATTCATCAAGTAAAAGATTATTTCGACGTACTGTTTGAAGGCTAACTTGTTACGAACCAAATACAATTTTTATTCAATTTAAGATTTGTACCAATGAAATCAAAACAGCCAGGTTTGGTGACACAAAGATTCTCGAATTTATGATGCAATATAACTAATTGTTTTCTTTTTAATTAAATCTTGAATTCACAAACATATTTATTTCTTATTCATCTCTTGTCCCTTCTAGAAATATTTCAATAAACGAATTTGTAGAACAAACTAGATCTCTTAGAGAAATTTCAAATTCCGGAGTTAGTAACAAATTTCAAAGAATTAGAACTCCATCATGAATTAACAGTTAGATTTTAATTTTTTTTATATGCTTCGTTACGAAGTTACATTAGAATATACCAACGAGAAGGGTCTCGGTTACATCAAGCAACAAAATCTCCAAAACCATGATTAACACAGCAACTAACTGTTCTGATTTTATCCTATGCTCAGAAACGGCTTAACATCATTACTACGTAATCCATTAAAATAAAGATTAAACCTCGGAATGGAAGATACAAAGCTGAAAATTTTGCATAAACCTTTCTCTCGACGTTCTAAAGACGGACTGAAAGTCTCATAAGATGTCGTGTCCGCTAGTCAAGATATAAAAGGTTAAAGGTCACGCAAATCGGTTTTATGCAAATATCTCGCTTTCCATGCCTCCCATGTCATTGGAGGTTATTACAAGACTTGTAGAGCATAACATTCTCTACAAGTTTGGTTCTATGCATTTTTCTGTATGATTAGTCGTTTTCGAGATAGAGCACGGAGAGTGGGAAGCGCTAGGAGGTTGTATATTGCATTAAAACAGTACAACATGAATTAGGCCTATCGAGGACACCATGTCAAAAAACCCGCCTTGCATTTTATCTCAAACAATAATATATTTCATCATATAGTTAACTTCGTAAAGTGTAGTATGCATCTGGCTCCGCAGTTTACATAGCGTTAACTTATAAACGAATGCGCGCTTCCCACTCTCCACGCTCTTCGAAAACGACTAATCATACAGAAAAATGCATAGAACCAAACTTGTAGAGAATGTTATGCTCTACAAGTCTCGTAATAACCTCCAATGACATGGGAGGCATGGAAAACGAGATATTTGCATAAAACCGATTTGCGTGATCTTTAACCTTTGATATCTTGACTAGCGGACACGACATCTTATGAGACTTTTCAGCCCATCTTTAGAACGTCAAGACAAAGGTCTGTGCAAATTGTCAGCTTTATATCTTTCATTCCAAGGTTTGGCCTTAATTTCGCCTTATTTTACTGGACTAACGTGCGCGCTCGCACCTCTTACTAGCTATTGAGGGACTGACATCACATTTTTCCGCACGGCTTTGCCCTATACCTGGAAGCTTTTCTGTGGTTTCCTTTTTCCATTTGCATCGGCAAAGCATCACCATTTAAATCCGCTGTGCAGAAGTTTTAGAAACGTTTACTGGATAAAATAATTTGCTCTTGATTGGTACAATGGATTCATTACTCATTATGTAAATGAACTTTCAGAGAATCTTTTTTTTTGAATAGTTCATGGAAATTTATCGGTGGGTTGCAGAATAACACTTCGGCGTTTTTCTTGAATCGCATTGTTTCAATAATTTTCCCATCTAGTCAGTTAATGAACTCTGGTTTGAATGAAACGCTCTATCTAAAATGGTATTTTGACAGTTTTAGTTGATGCCAGTTGCTTACCTGCTCGCTCTGCAATTCAATCATGGTATTAGTTCATTCGATGACAGTAAAGTAAAATTTGGGTGCTATCACTCTTTTTAAGATGAGTACACTTTAAACCAGGGGTCCCCACCCCAATGCCCGCGGGCGCCATGGCGCCCGGTGACCGTTTTACGTGTGCCCGCCGCTGTACGACTACAATAAAAAAATTTAAATTTTTAATTAAAATGTTATGTAAAAATATTTTGAGGTTTTTTTAATATTTAGTAATAAGTTAGAATTAGAGAAATATACGCGTATTTGTTTTCTTATTTGAGGGATTTTCTAACAAACGTCAGCAATATAAGATTTACAGTTGTCAGATAACACCATCACAAGAAGAATACATGTCATTTTAAAAGACATGCAAACTCAGTTAAAAAATGATTTGGAAATATGTGACTGTACTTACTACAATTTGACGAGTCTGCAGATATATCAGACACAGCGCAGTTAGCAGTTATAGTAAACTTTATTCGAGCAGCCCCTTTGCAACACCGCCTTTTCAAGGCCCTACTAGAAAAACCTGAAAATCCCGGTCTTATCGTGCACACTGAAGTACGTTAATTCAGTAAAGGCAAAATTCTTACAAGATTTGTAAATTTAAATGAAGAAATAATAAATTATCTCAACATCAAAAATCAAGATTTTGTTGAACTAACGGTTCAGATAAGAACTTCTGGAATATAATAACTGACAAAAACCAATTTCCATTCTCGAAAAAACTATCATACAAGATAGAATCGTTTTTCTGTTCCACAAACTTGGGTGAATCATTGTTTTCAACAATGAATATCATAAAACCAAAGTACAGATCTCGACTAACAGATGAACATTTTGATGATATCATTATACTCTTCTAATTATGAAGCAATGGCCAATCAAATGCAGTGCCAAAGATCACACTGAGTTTGAGATTTATATTTTTCATAAAGAATTTTTATATGTAAACTTTTGTAAGTATTATTAAATAATAAATTTTTTATTTTACATAAGAATATAAACAATAATTTTTATACGTTAAAATTTTATTTTTGGAATTAAATACTTTTTTTGTATTTTATGTGTATTATTAACTATGCCCAACTATAGATTTACCTTGAAAAAATAAATGGTGCCCACCGCTCGACCAATGCTCTAGAATGTGCTCTTAGATACAAAAAGGTTGGGGACCCCTGCTCTAAACCTTTCTAAAGAAAAGTCACAACTATGAGTCTAAACTGGTTCAGGCAAGCAAAGTAAACAAAGGTAGAATGGCCAACAGTCTCAAGCGTAAGGAGATCAAGAAAGTGTGATGGGTGAACATAATGGTAATGGTGATGATTTATGGCCCATACAAAACATGGCACAAAACCAACCGTCGGCTGCGATATTAGTGATAGATGAGTTCGTCGGTCACGGTCACATATAGTCGAATTAGTGTATGAATCGAAGACTGGATGAGGCGTTGATTGGATTTGGTGGCAGCAGCAGCATAGTGGTTTGTAGATGACACCTCTCCATGGCGTCACCGTTTATCCAAATCACTGTGGTGGATCTTTGGACTTTTCTAACCCTGCATCTAGGTGAATACCGAAGTGGTGATGAGGTAGTTCGTAGATCGGTAACTCGGACTCTCCTGCTAGGGTGGCTAATACCCGTCCCCTCATGGTGTTGTAGAATGCCGGCAAGAAGCATGGGAGGAAGTCTTTGTCATTGTGTGGGAACAGTATTAGCGAGCCTGTAGAAAACGTAAGGATGGGTTGCGCCTAGGAAGGAATGTGAAGGACATCCAGTCAGCGTGACGATGCAGTGACGGCGCTTTTTTCACGAAATAAGAAGTAGGTACAATCTTGATCGTGAACGTAGAAGTTTTCACTGATGGAAGTGACCACTGTCAGTTAGAGGCCGGGTTGTACAAAGCTTTGTTAAATGCTTGATCAACCACTTGATCAATTGACTAGCCAATCAGAAGAATTTAGAC
Source organism: Ignelater luminosus (assembly GCA_011009095.1). Classification (NCBI taxonomy): domain Eukaryota; kingdom Metazoa; phylum Arthropoda; class Insecta; order Coleoptera; family Elateridae; genus Ignelater; species Ignelater luminosus. The sequence continues at coordinate 137,640 of VTPC01000615.1, read as the reverse complement.
TTATCCAATCAGATCGGCTAATCAACTGATTAACTTGATCAACGATCAATTATTTTTGTGCAACCGAGCTAGAGTGGCTAGATGCTTCAATGGCAGATATAGGAATAGTGCAGACACTTTACCAGCACGTTTCCATTCCTCTGGACAATACCAGACTCTGCAATTGGTTCAATTATTTGAGAACTTAATAGGATATCTTGAGGTGTAATTTATACAAACAAATCGTAATGCAGACCTATCTATTTGTATATTAACTGATGTCAAAACAAGAGCAGCTTTTATAATGACTTGGCAAAGATTGATCATTTTATGTATTGCGACACTCCAAGAAGAATTTTGCTGATTATCTAGAAAGCAAGAAACAACAGGTTTGTTTGATTTTATTTAATTGTTTGGTAAGTTTTTTTCTTTTTTGCTAATATTCTGCAGGTTCAGCTACAAAAAATGATGCAAAAATTTTTAAGGCTATAGTACAAGTAGAAGCATCAAAACATTAATTTCTTAGCAGAGCAAATAATATCAAAGTTGTAGCAATTTATGTCTAGAAGTTTTAATATTCTAGTGCAGTAAGTCTATAACGCTATTATAAAAATGAATAAGGGTAATAACCAGCGGAACCATTTCACTATTTTCATGGAAAAATTATTCTAGCCGTTCAATAAAATAAATAAAAACGCACGAGATCACGTAGTAAATCAAAAAATATTATGGCAAGTTCTGTGTTGTAAGCATTTTCCGGCCATTTTTCATTCCAGACACCCAAATATTATGTTAACGGTGGAAGGTGCGCGGTCTTATCTCACTGATCTAATTACCCCGACTAGCATTTGCATAGCCGAATCTCCTGGGGGTGCTTACCCTACGCCCTTAGCACTTAAAAACGATATGCTGATGTTAGCATCCACATAAATGTACGAAAAATTATGAAAAACACATTTGGGTTAAATAAATGCCCGCCAAGTTAGTTTATGATGCTCGGGGGTAAGTTTGTTTTCGTTTTTAAAAACAGAGAAATTTTTTTTCTAAAGATAGCACATTTTGCACGTATCTGTTAGGCTACCACCCTCATAAAATATAATCGAATATTGCCACAACATAAAATACAAACGATACATAAAAAATCCAATAACTGCGGAAAGAAAAACACGCTCGGGTTATATAATACAGGTAATATAGAGCCATTCTGCCAAATAAAATATAGCTAAAATGTGATGTACGATATTAAATATCTGAGATACACGCAAAAACCTAATCAATATTCAATACTTTATCCCGTGGAAATTCTTCCCGCGAGTTGCCTCTATTAAATATTTTTTAACAATTTAAAAATTACAAAAGAGAGAAGAAGGCTCTTATTTTAATGGTAACATTGATATTTCTTTTTCCTATAAATGATTCGCACATCAATCATCCCGAAGATGTTTCGATGAAAGATGCCCGTTCTAATATGAGGGATGTGTGCAAGGAGTATACCGTCAATATTCAGCCGGTCTCGGCACCTGAGCACACTAGGGGGTGCACAACATGCCATGAGCTAATATTTCACATCCCTTAGGCTTGTCAACTGTCTGAGCATGTGACATCAATCACGGGGGTGGAAGATTAGAGATTACACCCTAATATCAACAAAAAGAAACAAAAAGCTTCCTCTCGCTGCTGCTATACGACAGCCTTTCCTTCTTGTTCTCTTCCTAATGCAATGCCTACCGCAAGAGGATCGCTTTGGTGGCACTTTGCATATTGTTCCCGTCCCGATTAGAAATTTTACTAGATAATCCCAGGGTGTGAATTCGAGGCTCGTTTTGTTTGTCTTATTCACCAGGGTGGATGCTAGATAAACCTGTTCCATTTTAAAAGTTGAGATTATACTTTACATAAATTATACCCAGGGAATTTTTCTCGAGTATTTGCTGCTCCTGATATGCAAATCAGGTAGGGTTGGCATTTTGAACAAGATTTATTGATATTATAATCGGCTCTGTCGATCGAGTTTGGTTGTAAGTTTTGTTTTTGAAAAGTAACTGTATAACTATAACTGGAAATATTTATTTTAATAAGATCAAAATGCAAACAACTTGCAAAAAGAGTAGCGTTAGGTGAAGCATGTAATTATCATCATAAACTAAAAGCAATTATAAATAAAACGTCCCAGGTCAAGTTGGCTTTATAGTTGTGTAGTAGAACCAGTTATAAAGTAAATACCATTAAAAATGATTCATTTATGACAATACTAATTACTTTTAGTAATTAATAGGCAGTAAGTACATTTCGCCATAAAATAATATTTATATAAATTATATTATTATTGCATTTTCAGATTGAATCGAGACAAAACATGTCTTGTTTTTCAGAATTTAGTGTTGGATATTTGAAACTTAATGTTTGGGTTGAGCATGACAGCAAGGTAATATTAGAAATTTATAATAGAATGGAACACGTATCGCCATCTATCACAACCCATTTGCTATTTCTTATCGTTTACATCATCTTCGTTGAGGTCTGTTTTTTCCATCGCTGTTTGCACCTGTCTGTTCTATTGTAATTTCGGGCATCCTCTCTTCCTTCTTCGGTTTGGTTTTCATTTCCAAGCTCTCAACGGTATTTGTGCCTCAATCATCTTTCGCATATGTTCACACTAAAGCCGTTTTCGTCTTCCCATTTCTTCATGAAGTGTCTCTTTTATATTCATTAGTTCTCTTATGTTTTCGTTTTGAACTTTGTCTCTTAGCATTAGTCTGCAGTTTCTTCTCCAAAACATCATTTCCATTGTATTTATTTTATTTTCCATTTTTTGTATTTACCATCCATGTCTCTGAATCGTACAGTGAATAACTTTCTACTATTGTTCTAAAGATTTGGTGTTTAGTTTTGTTTGTAATGTCATCGTTCCATATGTCCGAGTGTAACTACACGTTAATGTTTTTCCTTTTTAAATTTTATTTATTATGTCTGTGTTTGTTAAAGTAACCCCCAAGTATTTGAACTCATTATTTATTTTTACGGAAAGGTTGACACTTTCTAGATCTTCTTCGGCGTTTCCAATGACCTTTATTGCGTCTTGTCGTAGTTAATCTCTAATCCCCATTTTCCAAATTCTTCTTCCAGCTTTTTATCATATAAGTGATGTCTTCTTTGTCTTCTGCTAAAATTATTTGATCATCTGCAAACAAAAGGCTATGGATGTACTTCTCGTCCATTTTTTACTCTCATCATTCCACATTTCTTGTTCCAATTTTTTAGGGTTTTGTCTATATAAATTTTGAATAAGGTTGGTGAAAGGCAGCAACCTTGTCGAGGACCTCTATCTGCTTTAAATGGTAATGAGTAGTTTTGTCCTATTTTTAGAGTGATTTATGTAGATATTATCTATTCCGTTCTTTTCCATTGCCTTCCATAAATATTGACTGGGACGCAATCATAAGCCTTTTGAAGGTCCACAAATACACTGTGCATTTTAGAGTTATATTTATTGTCTTTTCTATGGCCTGTTTAATAAAAAAATATGTTGTCAGTGTATAAATGTCTCGGACGGAAACCACTCTGTTCTTCAGATGTCTTTAGTTGCTTCTCTATTCTTTCTTTAATGACTTTCCCGTGCAACCTACCCACAGAAGATGATACGCAAATTCACTGAAGTTATTGGGATCTTTGTTATTCCCCTTTTTATGTATGGAGCCCAAGTAGTTCATTTTCCATTTACTCGGTACTTTCCCGGCAAATACACATTCGTTATATATTAGTTTTAGTTCTTGTATCAAAGCCGTAAAGGCGTGCTTTATCAGTTCTGCTAGTATGTCTCTAGGGCCCGCTGCTTTACTTTTCACTTTTCTTATCGCGTTTCTTATTTCATCTGCAGTTATCTCTTCAACGTGTGTCTGCCTTTCGTTTCTTTCGTAAGATGGTGCTATGTATAGTTTTCTCTTTTCTTGTAACAGCTCTGAATAATATTTTACCCATTCGTATCTTTTTATTGGTTCTATCTTTACCCATTCATGGGTAGTTTGTCGAAGATTCTTCAATGTTTTCCATGCCTTTCTTGTCTTTTAACTTCCAAGTAAGTTATCTATATCTTTACATTTATTTTGCTAGAACTGATTTTTCTTGTTTCATAAGTTTGTTTTCTATATTCTGTTCTGTCTTCCTTTTGGAAGTTTTCTACTTTTCTTTTATTTGGGATTCTGTCTTTTCTGTCCACCAATATGGTTTTTTGTTTTTATAGTTAGTCCTATTATCGTCTCTTTCAATTGCTTCTTCTGCAGCTAGGTGTATTTGAGTTTTCATATTTTTAGAACGTTATTCATTTGTTGTTCCATGTATGTCTTTCGTTTTTGACTCTAGTCTCAATTTCTAGATGAAAGAGGTCGATTCGTCGTTTAATTTATCTGTAGGGTATCTTTTTGGCGGTAAATCTACGCCCCCATTATTTTCTATTTCTGTTGTTCTGTTATGATTATTCAGTTTTATGTATATTTTTGATCTTACTAAATGACGGTCTGATCCACATGTGGCTCCTCGGTATACTCTCATGTCTTCGACTTTGATCGGTAAGTTTTGCTTAACAATTACGTAGTGCATTATTGATTTTTTTATTTAACTCCTCTTTTGCTCTTTGGTCTTTATTTTTTCCTCTGTAATAGTGGATATTATTTCATTTTCTTGATCTTTTTTTTTTAATTTCAGTTAGTACTGCTAGGTATATCCATTTTTCATTGTTTTAGTTCCATAAAAACTTCTTGGTATTTGTTATTTAGGCTCTGCACATTCCAACATCTTATATTCATTATCGGTTTTCGTTTCTGAGTTTGTTTCCGTCCGATATCCTAGGCTTTTTGGGATTTTTAGCGTAAATTTTTGTTTTCCGGGTGCCGCAGAGCTAACCCATCAACCCAAACTTTCTCCTTTCTCAACCGGGCTTGGGACCGCCTATGGCGGAGTTTTTTTGATAATCAGCTGCCGCTATTTGTTGGGAAGCTGAAGGTGAACTCTGCAAATTAATGTTAAAGGAATTAACTTTGGATAAGTGCTACCTTCTAAATAGTGCCTCTGAACATACATAGAAAAAATTCATTTTGCCTATGAACTGTCTAATCTAACTAGATAGAAGTATAATTTATGTCGAGTTTTAGACTTTACTCTAGTGAGATGATTATTTCAGAAAGATATACATTTAAAACGTGGAAAAGTTGCTTAGAATACAAAGATATGAAGAATAGTAAATATGTAAATGAAATAAATTTTAGATTTATTGAAATACTAATAAACTGATCGGTCGTAGTCTGGTAAACCGTATAGGTATCATGTGCATATTCAAATGCTCAGGATTTCGCTGCCTTGTTGGATTTCATTCTCATTTAAAGTTTAATGTGTTTGAAACATAAACAGTTAAAAACTAGAATCAATTCTTGTAAATCTTTAATGTACTTTCCTCACGAAGTAAGGGCAAAACTTTTGGTTTTTCTCATAATATTTTGTCTCTTCATGCAGAATATCGTAAGTGCAAACGAAGCATAGTTCTAAGGTCAAGATAGAACTTAGAAAATGAAAGAGTTATGAATAAAATCAATAATTGATTGAAGTAATGCTTGTACCTGAAGAGAAATGTTTTGTAATAATTATCCTGAAATTCGCAGTATCGACAGAACAACAGGCCAGGTTTTACTGGATGCTTAGATGAATTTCAAGCATCTATGAAGTACCATATATATAAATTATATAAAAAGTTCAAAATATATGATAAAGTTTTTTAACAGTTCATAATTTGTGGAAAACAGTGCTGCATGCGTGTCATATTTACATCCGTCAAGAATTTTCTGTCAGTCTGGACATGTACTATTTTGTGTATTACACCATACTTTTTACTTGCGGTAAATGAAAAATTACTTTTTAATTTATAATAGGTATTATTTATACCAACTTGTCCCGTCATTATAATGCGTCACTGTAATTAACGCGAATGTTATATTAGTACGTTCTACGAACTATACATATCTTGTACTCCTATTAAGCAATTCAATCTATTTCTAATTTTCTTCTATTTATATTGTGAAATTAAATAAAAATAAAAACCGATAATCTCACCACAGATTGTGGGATTGGTCTTTTATTTTTATTTAATTTCATGCTGTGAACCGCACTATAAGGGATCTTTTCATACGTTATTTATATAGTATTTTTAATATGAACAAGTGGAACGGAAGTTTCTGAAAATAAATCAATTAAAAGTAACCTCCAACTAAACTATTTACTTGTATTGCCATACTATAAATACAAGTTACCCTTGTGCTGTCCTTGTTTTGCGCCTCTGTTACATATTTGCATCAACTGTGCGGCGTTGTTTAAACAAGAAGTTTCGGACTTTAACGGTTTCATTGACAACGAAACTCATGACATTGATCCTACATTTAAAATATTCATTCTAGCCTAGAACACACTATGCCTCTTATGTGTTTACTTACTCTTAACTGTAGATTTTTCTAACTTAAGTTCCTGAGCAGCAATATCCTTCTTGATAATTTATTTGTTATTATTAGAGAGAAAATCTTTCTATACCTACAATTATAGCGTCACTTAACGATCTAGGGTTTTTGAAAATTCAAAATTGAATTAAAGTCTTTCAACGATAAGTTATTGGTGTTCTTTCAACTGCTTGCTCGTAACTTAGGAATGGGCAATGTGTGCTTCTGGAGCAAATTGACCCATATGTGGATGTTGGATTATCACAATTTCTACTCTGCAGTGACATATATGGTACGCGTTTTATAAAACTAATTCTGATGATTTACGCCATAAACTGTAAACTGTAAAACGAATACATAAATAAAACTGAATTAAAAAAAGTACCTGCTAACTTTTAGATTTATAAGTTCTTGTGTGCAAATAAAACTAAATTACTCTGAAAAGCACATTGTAACAAGACCACATAACTTAATAATATAAATAAACTAACACCAGTCAACTTCATTTGTAGCAAAATTATCTGCTCAAAGCGATTTATGCCGCAACTGTACTGCATTTTCCTACGTTGCATAGAAGAAATGAACACCTAAAATCAACTGCTTTTATTAAATGTAAATAAAAATAATTTGCACTTAACGTCTTACACAGCTTAGTTCTTGCCCGTATCTGTCTATTGTCTAATTCTTATCTAACTTTTAGTAGCTTCTTTTTATTTCCCGAACTAAAGGTTACGCAAGTTATAACTTTCTTACCACCTCAAAATATGTGTTAGGCATTTTCTTCAGCTAAAGTTCAACTGAAATGTTCAACGATGCTTTGAATATAACCATCTTGTTACATTTAGGTCAAGCAATCGAGTTGCTTGCAACTAATACCAAAATATCAAGCATTTCAAATATCTAAACGTCCATTTACTAAAAAATTGTACAACTTAATAATAGCGTTACTAAACTCCAAATCAGTGTTGTCAATTCGTTTTTTGATGGTAATATGCTGTGCTTAATCATTTTCTGGCACAAATGTAGAATTGAATAATTGTCGACTTCAAGATAGTGATAAAGAGAGATTTTGCACTAAAAAGGAACTAAGAATGTATCATTGGTGAAGTTACTCAAAACAAAATTTGTCTGTGTCAAAATACGAGGGTGCTCTGAAAAGTTTCCGACCTAACAAAGATACAAGACATTTTTTCTGAAATTTTTTTTTATTTTTCAACATAGTCTCCTTGTAACTCTACACACTTCTCCCAGCGATGCTCCCATCTCTGTAACCCGTCCAAATAGTACTCGGCATTTTTCTCTGCAAAATAATTGTTCACGAAGGTGATTGCCTCTTCATTTGACGAAAATCTTTGTCCTCCGAGCGCAATTTTTAGGTGAGGGAACAAAAAGAAGTCGCTTGGGGCTAGATCTGGTGAGTAAGGCGGATGGTCAAGCAGTTCAAACCGTAATTCGTGGATTTTCGCCATGGCAACCGCTGAGGTGAAACAGGATTTTCTTTTTCTGCAAATGTGGCCGTTTTTTCGCAAGTTCTGCCTTCAGCTTGTCAAAGTATGATGCATAGTATGCTCCTGTAATGGTTTTTCCTTTTTGAAGATAATCGATTAAAATAACTCCATGACTATCCCAAAAAACAGTCGCCATCACTTTCCAAGCCGAAAAAACAGTTTTTGCTTTTTTTGGAACCGGTTCCCACTTTGCAGTCCACTGTTTGGACTGTATTTTTGTTTCGGGCGTATAATGGTGCATCCAAGTTTCATCTACAGTAATTAATCGGCGCCAAAACTCGGATTTATTTCGCCTAAACTGCGCCAAAAGAGCGTTGGAAATATTCATTCGGACACGTTTTTGGTCTAACGTGAGCAAACGCGGCACCCAACGCGCGGACAGCTTTCTCATGCCTAAATGTTGATTTAATATGTGACAAACACGTTCTTTTGACATGTTCATAACCTCTGCTATCTCTCTCACTTTAATTCGGCGGTCGTCTAGCACCAGTTGGTGAACTTTGGCGATGTTTTCGTCGGTAGTTGCAGTTTTTGGACGTCCCGAACGTTCATCGTCTCCCAAACTCTCACGGCCACGTTTAAATTTAGCAGCCCAAAATTTCACTGTGGTAAATGATGGTGCAGAGTCCCCATACACAGAATCCAACTCATCTTTTATTTGCGAAGGCGTATTGCCTTTCAAAAACAAATATTTAATGACAGCTCGATACTCGATTTGTCCATTTTCACAAAAAAACTCACATCAACTAACTCAAACGACTGTTACATAAAAACTGCGCGTCCAAAATGGCTGAAACTTTGGTGAGTAACTGTCAACAGATGAACAACGAAATTCAGTAGCTTTTATATACGAGTGCTGCCATCTTCACGTTGAGGTCGGAAACTTTTCAGACCACCCTCGTAATCGTCGTCTGTAAAATTTCTAGTACTGGTTTAACTTTTCTTAACGCAATACTCTTTAGGTTTTTTATGGAGTTCAGGAAAGTTGGGCAGGCCACGGTACTTAATTTTGAAACCAATAAAAAAGGTATAGAAGTACACAAAAATCTTTTTCTTTTTGTATAATTATTTCAAAAAGAATTAATGTTTTCAAACATTTAAACATTTAAACTCTACTCTTTATTCTCTTTATTTTTTTTTAGCTGAAGCACCGCTTGTGTGTTTTAATTATCTCTTTAGGTGTTTCGTTTTTCTTCCCCAAAGAAGTTTTTAATTCAGCCTTGTAAGCAGCTGATGGTAAAATGAACGCTTTTCCTTGTTTACGCGACAGATTGCTATTGGTTTTCGGGATAACATACCAAAAAGTTACTCTCCTGCTTGTCTCGAAACATTGCAAGATGAGTTGGGGCCGTGAGCAAGATTTGACGGAGATGTCTCCATAGGTTGATGATGTGTTTGGGTACTGATCGATGGTTCTTCTTTCACCGATTCCTTGGTGTCGGTCGGCAAGAGGTAAAGCTTTTGAAATACCTTCCTATTTTCCTGAAGCCGTGGAAGATTGTGAGCATGGTTGCCGCGCGAAGGTAGGTTGCGCCAAAAAGCGAAGCAATCTAGAAAAGTTTGACCATCTTTCCAGAATGACTTCGTAGCCACTGTCTTACCTCTTCTTCATAACACTTGCTTAGAAGCTTCATGAACGATACGAAGACGATGTGAGAAGCGAAAAGGAAAACAGATAAGGATTATTGCATGATCGTTGGCGTAGTCGAGTAAATCGATGTTTTTTGTATGTGTACTGTGTCTGTCGAGAAGTAATAAAACAGGGGACTTTTTGATTGCTTTTGAAAAACCAACAAATTTTTGAAACCATGCCACAAATTTTTTTTTGTGATTCGGCCAGTCTTATACACTTCAGTTCATGCCTCTGGGCAAATTCTAGCTAAAACTCCTGCTGAACTGTTTCCTTGGTTGGCATATATGCTCCTGGTGCCGAAGAGCATATCTCTACTGTAACAGTTTGTCCTCTATCCGCGGATGTGAGAACTCCTACTTGCCGTCGACCCATTAAAGATAATACACGCGAGTGGATTTTAGGATTTACGGTAACGCTCGTTTCGTCTACTTTAAATATCTTTTTAGCAGTAAGACCATGTTTCTCTATTACTTCTTCCAGAACATCATAAAAGTTGTTTACGGCTGCCTTGTTAAATTCCATCGCACAAGCTGCAGACGTAGCTTCTGATTTTTTTTTAGAGAGAACTCTGGATGTCTTTTTTGGAAGCCGAAAAAACCAGTTTTGACCTGCTAGTCTTTCTTCCTTACTAAATGGGCGTTGCTGGCCATTACTATTTGCCAGCTGGAAAGCCAAAGATGAAACCTTTTTTGATGTCAGTCCTAAGAGACACTGCTCCATATTTATCAAATAGTTCACCCGCCCATTTTCGTGATCCTCACTGAAAATAAACTTGTATCTTCCTACATTCTTTGTTACTTGCAATGCAGGATTTCGTTTATGTTTTTTTACGTGTCCTTCCAATTTTGTCTGTGGTAGCTGTTTTAAAGTACCCTACTTGACCGCTAATCGCTGCGTCAACAGCCTTACTTCACTTACATTGATTGCTTTTCTTCTTGTAGTTCCGAACCATCTGGAAAGGTGAAGCAAAGAAAACCTCATTACAAACACATGACGGGTGAAAAACGACCACAGGCTACAAAAAAACATAAATGATTGAGACAGAGTCCCATTCTGCTCTACCCCATTTTTCAGGCGAGCAAGCAAACAGTTTGTACAATAACTGATGATGGTGTCATTATGAAACTTGGTTCAGTGAGCAAGTATTGCATAATGCTAAGTGAATTGCATTTACTAAACTTGTTGTAAACAAAAAGAAATTTGTATTTGTCACATGGATCACTAATTAATTAAATGCAAGGGAATATGAACAATTTCTAGATATTTATTTATAGAATGTACATGTAATTACATACGTCAAAATGACATTCTCAAAAAAAACCTTTCGAAATATTTTTCACTTTATTGTCACTGTCGAATTCAGACACGGAAGTTTCACATTCTTCGGCCTTACACTGAAGATGGTATTTTGCTATATCATCGTGGTACCATTGGTCACTTAGCGGGACATAACTTTTGGCTACGACATGACATGCTCATGTTTATTTTTTTAGCATCCTACGTACGGTATATAATTTATTTTCTTAATTTGATAAAGAAATTGACTGCAAATATTTCTTAGTTTGCTTTTCAAACGATGTAAACTGGGGCACAGAAGCAGTTTCACTGCAGTCAGCTAATGTTTCCGTTGTTGCCTTCTGGTAATATATAATTCAAAATTTAGAAAGGGTAACTTTCTTATTTTTTCTTGATTGGTTTTTTACAAAGAATGGTTGGTCTTTAAAATTTAAGAACTTACTTTTCACTACTTCAAAATTTTTACGTGCGTTATTTGTAATATTTATGTAATCCCTAGGCAAAAAAACTGTCGTATTTTCTCTTTTGTAATTCTACAGCTCTGAAACTGAGATCGCACGGTAAAAATGAATGCTCTGGCTCGGGATATCTATCGCAAATAAATTGGAATTTTCCTAGATGTACAAACGTATAGAGAAATTCAACCAAAACGTAATTTTTATTCTGCGACGAGCAGTTGTCTGTAACTACATAGATATCGGTAACTTTTCGGATGAGGTTAGAAAAAAATGTAGAATTTTGACCCTTCCCACCTAGGGTTTCATCGTAAATATAAAAATAACTTTTCCTTATATTGCCAACATGTATATACATATTACACACCCAGAGATATCTTTTGCAGAAGACTTGGCTACTGGAAAAAACAGGTAAAGGTAAATTTTGTTGGAAGTCAAATGTCAGCTCCTGCGTGAGTCTTGACTTCCTTCATGTTTGTATAGAAAGCTTGAGGTTTGCTAATATGCAGCGCTTTTTCTGCTTTTAAGCTCTTCTTCTCTTCATCGGAATCAGCAAAATGAATTTCATTGATTAGTTTATTGCACCTTTGGCAAGTGTCAGATTTGCGTTTGCTAAAAGATAGTTTCAAATTTTCTGCAAAGAATTTTCTGAAGTATTCGTATTTCACATAAAGATTGTTCGAGTAGGGCATGTTTTTCAGGTTCCTGTTTCTTTAGATAGAGTTGATGTATTTTTGCTACACTTAATTCAGGGGAAAGATAATAATGATGTAGGTTACTGTTTCGGCTATAATGAGACATATTTTGAGAAACTAAGTGTGTGCTCTCGTATCTTTGATTTGGTCTGTTATTATGTTTTTTTTTCTAAGATCTGCAGGAAGTATCCCATTGTTTTCTGCCAGGTGCTTTTGAAGGCATTCAAGACGACTTGTTATGATTGCATGCAGAGATAGAAAAAGCAAAAACAAAACACCGCATAAAAACTACATGCGATATAAATAACATTACAAAACAATGCTATAATCAGCTAAGTCCAGAACTTGACTGATTATTGCACAGTCTGACAACTACAAATACACCGGTGTAACGTGTATTTTAGGCATATGAAGCCTGTTATTGCAAGTCAAGTCAAGTCAAGTCAATCGTTAAATTCCCGCCGAAGGCGGGAGGCCGTTTTAAGCTCCTCGTGGAGCTTCTTCAGCCTGATGAGGGGAGGAATTTTGTGGCGTTAGCGACTTAGAGAACGGTTCGGTTCGCGCTCATCCTGTGTGTGTGTGTGTGTGTGTGTGTGTGTGTGTGTTTATTGTGTGGCTGCGGTAGTTGTGTGTAGCGGCAGCAGCAGTTTGGTGTTGTGGGGTGGTGGTGCAGCGGCGGTTCCTCGGTGTGGCAACATCGGAGGAGAAGGGGTGGTGACGCGGCGCGTTAATTCGGTGTGGGTGGTGGGTCCGTGGAAATTTCTGTTCCGGCATTTGCCTTGACCACTAGGGAAAACCACGGAAAAACCCTAGTGAGAACAGTCGGCCCGGGGATGTCCCGGACCTCCCGAATGCAACGTGGCGCCAGGACGCTGCCTACTTTGCTCGGTAGTTTCGCGGAGGACTGTGGTTGGGAACTTATCTATAGATAAGTGGGGTGTCAAGAAGTACCTGTTATTGCAAGGATGAAGCGGAAGGACAAGATTGACTTGGAAGTATCGAATTTAGAATTTTGGAAAAAATTGGACTTGGCTGGTTATTGCATTGGTTCCTTCAACTATGATCGATGTCTGTATATCAAAAGAGACACAAAGTAAAATAGCAGATAGTGCTCCGGTAGCCATTCAGCAATTATCTTAAAATCTGACAGTGGAAAAAACTTTTACTCAAATAATCTCAGTCGATCTTATACCCTACATATACCGTTAGACCTCAATTAACTTTACCTGTCCCTGCATTAAGACATTCAACGATAACCGCAATCCCGTGATAACCCAAAAACGTTACAAAATTGGTTTCAGCTGGACCGACTTGTATTCGAGAGATCATGGACAAGGTAACAACTTCAGAAGCCGCTTGTGACTATAATCTGATTTGCAGTATGCTATATCAAAATTTCTAGTTTTGGTAGATGACGTTCTGAAATACAAGTTAGATATAACAGTCGTTTTTAAATTCCACGTTTTGAGAATGAGACGCATTGAATACATTTAATCAGCATACCCTATCTGATTCTAAAAATTGTCGTGTTGTGAAAATCTGATTGAATAACTTCGTTGAGACTTACCATAGAGTGTATCTTACACCGGTTCAGGTTAATCTGAGTTTTGGATTTACTCTAGAGAAAAATGTCTTAATCCAGTAATTTATGTACTGCAAAGTCTCCCATCCAAAAGGTACACCTCAAGAAATTTATAAGAAGTCATTGAAGGAAATTGGGGGAAGTCAAGAGGAATCGATAGACGTTTGAGTAGAAGAAAGTGCGATTTCTGCGTGTACATAGATATGGTAATTCACGTACAGCACTGCTTAGGTATTAAATTACAGAATAACCGTATACTGTTAGTAAATTACATGCTAATGCGTTATAGATTCAGTTTATTTGTTTTGTTTCCACTAATTAAACAACACATCAATAGCTATTTAATCCGATTTAACCAACAAGCCTGAATCAATAACAACTTTTGTAAACGTTAATCCCTACCAGTTAAAATCCCTCACAATAAATTTCCTAAAGCTGAATATTCATGCGTGGAAAACATTTCTCTTGTGCTACGTAGCATATCCTGAGTACAAAGCCATTTTCACGCTAATAATTGTTAACAATGATTATCTAAAATTTAGATGATTCTAGTTACGGTTATTGCTGTATTATTGTCGATTGAGATCATTAAAAAGTATTTGAATTTGCACATGAATTCATTTGAAATGGACGGTAACCGATAAGGGTTTATATTAATGTACACTTAAAGAGAAACGTATGAAGTCGTTTCCTTTTGGAAACTAAATGAAGCAGAAAACAAACACCTGAATTTAGGCAAAATTGTTCTTGGTACAAATTAGGATTGTATGCTAAAAATTTTCTTTCTCTTTTCCAACTAGAAAATGAAATTTTAAAAATGTAAAGAATGTAATATTTAGGTGGTGAAGTGCACTTAAAAAAATCCGCTCGATTCTAGATTGCCCCCACAAAAAGTGGGGGACACGAAACAGGAACATATATTAGCATATATCCGTGGAAGGTTGGTTATTATCGTTGGCATTATGACTCGCACCTCAAGAGCCTCCTGCCTGAATTGCTAATGTAACACCCGAGTACCTTGTAATGCGCTTATTGCATGTACCCATTATTACTCCTCGTTATTATGGCTGTTATTGTTTTATTGTACCTACGGGTGGTTTTATTATGTAAATTTTATTGTATTCGTTTCGATTTCACTTCTGTTCCAAAAAATTTCATTTCCAATAAACCCAACGAGGAAATTTTATTCAAAAAGAAAAAGAATAAACAATGTTATGTTTGTCGAAATTGCAATAGTCTTAAATTACGAGTAATATTTATCTCTGCTAACATCACGAGTCTCCTTTTATAAGTCTGAAAACTGCTCTTGTCGCGACGTAAAAAAAACTAAATTTCCGCTGTCGACAAATTGAATCTCATTTTTCAAGTGCTTCTTCCATTCTCTGCCACTTCTGTCAAGGTTCGAGACCCTTCCAAGTTCTTATGTCCATAAAAGCAAGTTGTCTTATTTTAACTTATTTGTTGAAGTTAAGAAAGAAAACAAATTGTTAAAATAAATATTTGGATTAAAAATGTCAAGGAAATTGCAATCATTACTTATAATTTAATCTTTTAAAGTGGACTAGAAAGATGAAGATTTTAATTACTATAATTTGTAAGATTAAAGTTGGAAACTTTTCTCACATCAGATGTTTGCAAATATATTACAATGATACACTGATAATTCTGTAAATTTCGCGATTGTTTTGTGTTTTCTCTTTGTTAGGAAATGCTTAAGTATTTTTTATAAAAAGTGTTTTAAATTTATAAATAAAATGTTTAAAAGTTTAATTGGAAAGGCAAAGTTTCACAGTCACTCAAGATTTAGACTTTTGTTCAAGCTTGTTCAGCCTTTTAGAAATCTTTAACAAGTTTTGTCCTCGGTTTTTAAACGGAATTGCAATACTTAAAGTGTAAAGTCTGAAAAGGAGGAACTAATTTAGATGAGCTTAAAATCTGTTAAGACCAAAATAACTAGTTGCTCTTTTAGAAACAACGCTTGGAATATCAGTAAAATTGCAGGAGAAGACTGGCTCACATCTTCTATAATCCTGTACCATCCATAGAGAACCCTGAATCAATTAGTCTGAGGTGGGCTGAGTAGCATATAATTAAGCAGCGTTCTTAACAGTTTTACAGTCTCAAAACACTTTTTTGAAATTAAACTTGTCAAAGCTTACCAAACTAGCTATAGTTAGTCGTACTTTTGGGCATGAGATATTAAAATGACAACTCGATATGGTCATTTCTCTAAAAAATCCAATAATTCGATCAAATCCCTAAACAGATTTAGTGAAATGACAGAAATAGCATGTCAGTACTTGTACAACACTGCGTTGCGCTTTACCATGCTCCTCTACCTCATCGTTCCTCTCCGGCACCCGTGCTAGCCAGCTCAGACGCACATACTTGCACCCAAGCATTACGTGAGGAAGTTCTCACACATTTTCATTAATTTTTTTGCAATTTCTACGTTCTCCAAGTGTACGCACATCAAAAATGGCTTCGCACAAAATCAAACTCAGACCGAATTTATGTGCGATGAACAATTCAATGAAACTGTCTGGACGTTTTTAGACGGGAACAGAAAAACCGTTATGGACTCGCGAAAGGATAGAAGCTATCACAGCCATTGAACAATTTAAATTAGCACCAGTACTAAAACTTCAACAAGCAAACAAACAGTATTATTATGGAAAAAATATGATCTGATGGAGGTAGGTACTAAAAAGTCTGATTTTGAAGAGAAAGTCTGACTCTAACCCAGTTGTGAAAATAGTGCCTACCGAAGAATTTTATCACATAATTTCCAAGGAAAGGAATCACCGTTTGCTCAATTGTGTCCAGCGACTTCAACCATCGTGATCAAGTCGATTTAGTTGACTTGCCTAGTACATTATCAGTATCACGCGACAAAATTCAGCTTTCCGCGGCCGTTGGCTTCGAAAAGAGCAGCTGAACTATTAAAAATCTTTCTGGAAGTTGGTTGTCCTCATATACTACAAAGTGACAACGGCCGTGAATTTACAGTTGTTGTAATACAAGAATTAACAACATGCAAAATTGCTAATGGTAGGCCTAGACATCCAACAAGCCAAGGATCGGTTGAGCGATCAAATCGAGATGTCGAAGCTATGTTACGTGCTTGCCCAATTGACAATGACCCCAAAAAACTGGGCCATCAGTTTTTACTTTCTTCAATTTCAAAAAAAACTCCTCTTTTTACCGTACCATTAAACGATCACCGTACAAACAAAAACAAAAACATAACTCCAATCTGCTGGTATTTCAACAGAATTGCTTGAAAAGCTTGTTACTGAAGAGGACCTGGATCAGTTTGTTAAACAGCAACACAACAACACTTCAACCTCAGAGGACCTACCAGCGGCTGAATTAATTAAAAACAATGTTTCAACTTCAGAGGAACTACCAGCAGCTGAATTTATTAACAATAACGCTTTGACTTCAGAGGATTCTGCATCGACAGCTAACATAGAATATCTATATTGTTAGTTGCATCAGAAGGGGAAGCAGTTGACAGAGAAGAAAAAGCGTTTTGTTGTTTGTGGAATGAAATCTACTGGAACCCATTCATGCGACATTTGTAAAAACCCAGTGCACGCAATATGTGAAAATACGGTAGGAGAAGAAGGATATGAGTTGAGAATTCTCTGCTATTTATGCCAAAAAGAAGGGAATATAAAAGACCAAAAGGAGCGTGCTGCACGAAACTATGTAAACTAACAATCTGTTTTATTTTGACACTAAGATATTAAAATTGGATTGAGCTAAGTTTACCTATTGGTTCCCTTAATTGTCGGTCTGCTGGGCTAACTCAAAGGGTTTAGTCCGCTTGAGTCGTCTGATTAAGTTTCCCACATTCAAGAGCCTGGACGCCTCTTCGTTGACCATTTGCTTAAGGCGGTTTTCATGTGCGATAGCATATTTCGCAATAATGGATGTGACTGATTCCACCCTGAGGTCTTGGTGGAGGTCACTGTTACGTGCATATCAGGGTGCAATAGCTATGCATCTCAGAGCTTTATTTTGAAATCACTGTATTACATCAATGTTTGCATTATTAGCACATCCCTATAATTGGACACCGTACGTCCATACTGGTCACAGCACTTGTTTATATAAGAGCAGCTTATTGTACATTGACAATTCGGATCGGCCCCCGAGCAGTCAGTGCTTTTTCGGAATTTGATTTGCAGTTCTTCTTGTTTCTCTCTGATCGTTCCTCCTCCTCCTTTCAAGCGTCATACCGAGGTATGCAGTATTGGCAGGTGATATCCTTATGCCATTAGGTAAAATAAATCGCTGTTGGATGTTTTTGTTAGTAAAGTTTGATATAGTAAATTTGGTTTTATTGAGCTTGATTTGCCATTTGTGTGTCCAAGTGCCGATATTATCAGCTGCTCGTTGCAGTTTTGTTGATGATTCCTCAATTGAATTTCCTGTTGACATCGCTGTCATCCGCAAATGTAGCAATCGTGCAATTTGTCGTTTTTGGGGCGTCATTAATATAAAAGTAGGTAAAGGACGGATCCAGGACGCTTCCCTAGGGCGTACTGGCCCCTATTTCTTTTATTCTTGAGTAGGCATCTTCATGTTTAATGCGAAGTTTTCTTTTCCTTAGGTACGACTTAAGAAGTTGACAATATGAATCAGGAAGGATCGATTGATTTTAATTTATGTATCAAGCCGTCATGCCACACTCGGACAAATGCTTGTGCTATATTACAGAAGATTGCAAGGCAGACTTTTTCATGTTCAAGAGTGTTTTCTATGGCATTGGTTATTCTGTGGTTTGGTTTACTAAATAAATCTTTTGATTAGCTTAGAAATGTTATTTTTGTCATTTCACTAAATCTGTTTAGGGATTTGATCAAACTACTGAATTTGTTTAGGGAAATCACTATGTCGAGTTGTTATTTTAACATCTCCTGTGAATTGATCAACTTTCTTAGGGATTTGATCAAATCCGTTTTTAATGGTTACATTTAGGTCTAAAATATCTAGCACAAAAGATTTAGTTTAGTTCTGTAGAAAAATTATGATATTATGTTGTTAGAATAAACGCAAATAGCAGTCACTATTCGGAACTACCATAGCAGCCGAGTTTTTCCTTTTTGTCTTATTAAGATCAGATAAAACGATGCTTGTTTCAATTTTTAAAGAAGTTTCACTAATTAGTGAAATGCTATCTGTAAAGTTATGTACTTGCTCTGAAAGAAACTCCAGCAACTGTGGCGTCATTTTAAAACATTCCGTATGAAATTGCGAATATATTCAGACACTTTCGTTTATTAAAATTTTGGTTCATATTGTTTGCATAGGAGTAGTTGTTCTATTTTTTTTCTGACTCACGTTAAATTTAGTTGCGTCTAATCTGGGCGTGGGCTTCATTTCAGCGCGTTTGGCATACTCAAAACGCGTAGTGGTCAGATGGTTTTTGGCCTTGCAATAGTAAGGTTCACCAGTTTGGGCTTGTTCATCATTAAATTTTGCATCGCAAACTTATCGCTGTAGTGTTAAACAGTTTATGAAAAAACTCATCGAGAATGGTTCAGTAAGATTTATATACGGTTGACTTTACCGGATCTTCTAGAACTTCTTAGTCATTAGTGATATTTGGAACTATCGAACCTTCTCGTTTATCAGATATTGTTAATAGATCTATCGCTTTGTTTAAAAGATTTAATTAAACATTGAACATGTAACGTCCATGTAAAGTTATGTGTTGGATTAAGCACCGATGCTTTCATGTTTAAACAGTGTCTCGTACGTGACAAGAGTACCTTTCTTTGTGTGCGTTGCTTCCTAGGGCACGTAAGGGTCACTGACCATCCGGCAAGCCGCTGGAGTCCTGTAGATCAAGGAATAAATTCTATGGCACTTAGTTCAAACTTGGTAGAGAATATAATAAAGTCGATTACATTGACAGTTTTGTAGGTAGCTATTGTAATAATGGGTGCCAAGGCTACATTGAATTTAGCATTTTATTTGGGGTAGATACTGTTTAGTAACTTCTTTTTTAGGCAAAGTATATACAAATGTGTGTTTACATAATGCTGTACAAGTAATGTAAACCAGGTGCTGGACCAGTTTTTGGCGAGCTGATTGAGTCGTCTTCTTTTTTTTAAGTAAAGTTTTAGATTTTACTACGACTTAGAGTCATCACTTACTTTGTTTATTTGGTGTAAGTTTTGCAGTGCAAATTAGTTGTGCACATTGTTGTGACTTTGTTTAAGCAGGAGTATTGAGATTAAGTCGAAATAGTTTCTCCTTGTAAGTTTGGAGACGGTTTGGGTATAGGGTGTCTACTGTTATCAAAGTATCTCTTATATATATATATATATTGCGGAATGATACCAGCGAATGTGATAACCTTGACTTGATTCCTGGCGCCCAGGAAATCACTGAGAGCTTTTATTGAGTTTCTATTTCAATTTAAGGCAAACTATTTGTAAACCCATCCCATCTCCGGCGTTCGAACTGCCGCAAGCACAAAACTTTAAGTCTTCACCACCATAAGATCACTTTTTCAGGTTTTGTCCATGACACAAGCCGGTCAAGATAAATAAAGAATCCAATTTACCCAATATTGTCCTCAGTACGTTTTTGTTATAACAATTAATATTCAATAATGCAAGAATTTGTCATGTTTATGAAAATTAACAAGTAATCTACTTTTTAGTTGCTACATTACCTGAAAGATATTGCTGCTTATTAGTATTAGCAACATTAGCAAAGGGAAAGCCTTTTAAAGACAATAAAACCTTAGAACAACAGGAACTCTAGACTCTTGCAGAACGGTGTCTATTATACAGCTTGAAGTTTATTGAAGGATAGAGTGTTGACTTGACATGATCCAGTAAGCTTGCAGTTGTTCAGATCCTGAATAAGCCGAACAGTTGTATAAAAAAGCAAGCAACATTATACAACATTGTGTCTTTGTTAATCTAAATCCAAAATACTGGCAACACTGAATTTAATGCTGTTATAGCTATAAGAGAAAAACCAAAAAACTATGCGATGGCCCAGTATTCTGTTTTAAGTATGGTATACAGTAAATAACCCAAAAGATACTTGTATATGTTAGGGTTACTTTTGGAGAAGGTATGGGTTTAAAATCAAGTACTGCTTAAACATTTAGACATGCATTTCGGTTATGTACACTACAGAAAAGTAGAATGATAAAACTAGAATTAGTTTACCAACAACTTCTTTTCAAACAACAGAAATGCGGTCAAGCCATTAGTATACGGGGTGAAATCGAAATAAGAAAAGTTTAATGGGTAGCTACTACTACCCAAAGATGTCTATTGGTAACATTTTAAAATCAAAGGCGCTTTCCCACTTTTTGAGAACTTCATAACAATCTTAGAAGACCTGCTTACGATGAGGTTAACGAATGTTAAAGTTTATTGTTTAGTCTTTATTTTACGTAGCAGAAATGGCGGTTCAGTGCTTCCAACTAACTTCCTTAAAATAATCCTTATTTCACACGTTTACATTAAAAACAACTGAATGCTTAATTATAATTTTATTATTGTTAATTTTGATCAAAGTTCTGCAGATTACCTTACCGCGTGAAATTGAGCAGGTAGAGTAGATTTATGGGTATACAAAACATAAAGAACAATTTCTGTTAATTTATTACCTTGACCTATCTCAACCAACAATTACACATTATCCGTAATACATAAGCTACACAAAAAGCCACCCTAATTAATAACAAAATTACAAAATAAATTCGTTTCTTGATCTATAACTGCCACCATGGTTCAATAATGAAAGTAGGCTAGCGCTCTAATACACTTCCTAGATATACTTATACACACGTGTTTGAATTTTGATTGATTTTTCCTTCGAGTTTTATATTAAAGTTGTTTGTATTTATTTTCATAATGTTGGTTTTCTCCACATTTATTACTAGTCCCACTTTGCTAGTATTGTCTTTCAATATATTTATCTTCTTCTGTACATTATTTAGTCTTTCCGTTATTAGGCAAAGATTATCAGCAAATTCCAAATCTTCAAGGTACCTACTTCTTAGCTTCTTCTATTATAATTTCTAACGTACAGATACGTATCATCAATGCGAGACCGTTCTGACCTGAACCCTGCTTGATAAGTCCTCAGAATGTATCCACTGAGCTTTTAATTCTTCCCAAGAAGATACCAGTAAGAATTTTGCTTGCATTATATAATAATGTAATTGCTCTCCAGCTATCATATTTAGTTTTATCTTCTTTCTTCCTTCCTTCCTGCCTTCTACATAAAGGTCTCAAATTATTCGAATTAGCGTTGTTATACGTGCTTCGTAGGATATTGCAATGGGCGAATTAAGTAAACTGACATAGACATCGTAACTATGTGCATTGTGATTATCTCTTGCAATCTTATTCGTAAGAAAGATCATTGTTTGTACTAGCAGCAACTGCATAATTTGCTTAACTTGCTGTATTCTGTGTACGTCTTTTGGCTTTTTCCTTACTAAATACTACGAACAAGCTTTGCAAGCAGCAAAAAACGCGTAGTAGAGAATTGAGTTTCTCCAGTTTCAATGTTGAAAATACTAAAAGAAATATTTATTAGTTTGTGACTACAAGACTTAGCCACTCATAATCAACAACATTTAAATTCTTTATCTGTACATTGAAATGGTTACAAAGACAGAAATTAATTAAAATAAAGCCATAGGGTCAATCCATTTCAAACGGTCCAAAAAACAAATTTTAGTTGCTCGACCATTTTAAGAAAAATTAATATTTTTTTTTAATGGTCGAGCAACCTGGTTTGGACCACTCGGAATGGATTGACCCCATAATTAGGTTCACATTCACAGGATATAAGGACTGAAGACGAAATATAACAGTTTTACTATCTTGAGCAAAGGTGTAGTGGATTTTACTTCATTCACTTGCATGTCCAGGTAACTCTACTTCATCAGAATAGAATATTTGCGGAAAACATGTGACGTTGGACATAACGTTATTTTTCACATTTTCTAGATGTTCTTTCTTTATTCTAATTTTGCAGCATGATGAAAATGAATTTTTTTGTAATTTTCACTAAATTTGTTATTACGTTTATGATATTCCTAATGAGAATTTAGAATTATTATAAGGTACAATGATCCACGTCGCTGTTCTGAGATCAAGACGTTCTCGGCGGTTTTGATGTCCGCGCTAATGCTGTGAGGTTTGTCTCGAACTTGATATGGTGCTCGCAGCGACAATCTCGGCGAAATGTAAAATGGCCAAGAATTCTCTAAAGTACGTTGTCGGTCATACGTTTGCAAGTTTGTAATTGTTCTTACCATAAGGGATATAGTACAAAAATAGCTAAATAAAAGTTAGAGAAATACTGCTTACCCTCTAGAAAAGAGACTTTATTTTATTATTTAAATTCAAAATGCGAGAAATTGATAAAAATAGATTAAATACAAAACAAGTTGAATAAAACACCAGAACTAGAGAGAAGAATGGTGAAATCGCATAGAACTAAATAAATTAGCACTGCAATTCAAATTATGCTTCTAGAGTAGACTAAGACGCGATTCATAGGGTCCTGAGCAACTATTTCGCTGATAAACAAATGTAAAGACAAATAATATTTACTAAAAGAAATCTACAGTACTTTTGAAGAACAATTATGTTTTTAATAACCTTGCTGCAACATTGAGTTGTGGAGATATTTCTTTTAAAATAAAGAAATTTTCAAGTTGACGATATACAGGGTCTATACGTAGACGAAATTAAGAGTATCAATCCTAAACGCTTGCAAAAAAGGTAAACACCATCAAGTTTTGTGGTTTCAGCACAAATCTCAAAAGTTTTGACAAAGATGCTGCATTACCGTACTTTAAATATTATAACTTTAAATAGATTGTGGTATAAACATAGTTACAAGGGAAGTGTCTTTTTTTTCCAATGGAAACTTGTTCAAACCCATTGCCGTTTACACCTACAGATGATGTGTTTCCCTCACTCATAGTCGGTTGTTATGAAATGACAGAAAACAGACCGAAATTGGAAGGAAGAAGAACAGGTTTGGTCCTCTTCAAGATTTCTGAATTTTTTAACATTGGAATCGTAGAAACGAATAAAAAACATAGTTTCTCCGATTCCAAAGACAAGAGATCTTCAATCTATTCTGATTCTTAGAATAGAATCTCTGACACAGTTCTTCCATTTCAAGAAAGTAAACTGTAAATTATATATTGATTTAGAGTTTCTCAGTGTTTTGTTGATGGTTAGTGCTTGGTTGGTGGGTTTTTTTTATATTGGCTAGAATATTTTCAGACTAGTTGATCAGTTGATTCAATTGAACGGATTCGTTTTCAGTTTCTAGCAAATTACATACATTATATTTATATAGCAACATACCTAAATACCATTTTATAGCGAAATATATTGACTGTTAATAAATTATCAGAAGTAATTATTATTGCAATAAATAAATCATGTTTAATGTATTTACTTTATAACATGTCTAGAACTGGAAAACGAACGAGTAACTTGAGATATTTAATTTATAATTACTTCTAGTTCAAGACGATAATTGCATGTTTCATTTAATGAACTTTTCTTTATTTTTCACCTCATTAAAGTGTTTCCTATTAGAAAACTCATTTGTAAATACCTATGTAGATCAAACCGTTTCACTTATCAGTCTCATCGATGAGATCAGCAAAATAATTTTTTACGAGCACAAAATGTAAAATAGGATTATCTTTAAACTTGAACCCTTCTGTATATTTGTAAAGCTACGTAAATAAACTCGAAATATCCCTAAATCAGAGAGTACCATTTACATAAAAATGATAACCCAAATTATGTGTACACGTCACATTTCCACGTTTCTGCCCTCCAGTTGGAAACAAACATACTGCCTATAATATCTTTAGTCTCATCTTAAACGTTTTACGACCTGCCCTTATTTTACAAGTTAAATTATCGTGCTACGTCGAACAATAATACACGTACTAGGTCGTGCTGTTTCTCGACGTAGACATAACTAACTACGTGTGGGAGAGAGGAAAACTTATTTCGTAGCGGTACGTTTCGAACGTGAAAACGCCTGCAGAAATCATAAAACACACAGATATGAAATTTTCTCTTGAGTTTTGCCACGCTCTTTATTGTAACCATTTTATGTTCGGTGCGACAAGAGTATGATGAGATTATAAAGCTGAAAAAGAGAAGGTGATTTTTAAATATGTAAGATTTTTTCGTAGTGGAGGGAGACGACTACTGCATGAACGTTTTACGAGCTTTTTATGTTGAGGACTGTTGTTTTATTAAAATGAATTCAGATTTTGTATGAATATTTCAGTGGATTTTTTATTAGAACGAGGGTGAGAAAATACTAAAAATACAAAAGCATTATGATAAGATTATTTGCATTTTAGTATTAAATTAAAAATAATGAATAACTAACAAGGTTGAATTAAAAATAAAATCGTGAACTGCCACTAATGAAATAATGACTCTTCTTAAAAACTTTTTTTATTAAATCTAATTTAAAATTACGGCTCTGAAGTTCAAGATTTTTCAGAATGAATTTCTTTTTTCCAATTTTCGTAATGGTCTTAGAAGTTCCAACCTTGAAATTTTGTAAATTCTAAATTATTATGTATTCCCACCAACGAAGTATTAGCCTAGTGATAGTAAATATGGATTAGTAGAAATTTTAAATGGAACTGTTGATTTCAATTTATCTTCAATAAACGAAAACAATTATTAACTTGATATTAATTGACTGACCTAGCATTACAAAATTTAAATACCACGAGATGCTCTGTGTGCCACCATATAGAACAAGAAATAAACTTTCTGTGTACTTACATACAGGGACATCGAATATTTCTGGAAGCCACGTGACCACGAAATTTACTGTTGGTTAGGCAACACATCTTGCACTATTGGCAGCTGTGTTGTAATAAACATAATTTAGCTCTCCAGTAGTGTACTATTGGATATATGCTGAAACTACTTAAAAACTTAAATATTTCAAAATTATTATCTCACTTTGAATGCGTTAAATCAAGCTTACCTCAATGAACTTACAAAAATCAGATTTAGTCTTGAAAAAGGCTGATCTTTAAATAGAGCAAAATAAACTGCAGAAAACGGAAAACAAAGAGACAACAAAAAATCACAGAACATACGCACGCTGATGTAATGTTAGGTTAGAAATGTACTCGTGACGGCGTACTCCGTAGTGTGGTCAACGTTGAAAAATAAAATTTCCCGTCACTTTTAAATATGTGGTCACATGACTTCTAAAGATATTTGATACTAAACGGAAATAAAACAAAAATTTAATTTGTGTGCAAGCAAAACATCGTATATGTAAGTTTTTCACTCTTGATTATTACCAATATGGATAAGCCTTTGGAAAGAGGAAATAACGAATTGTAGTAAATTATGGCAAGGTCAATTAAAGAAAGATTCCTTACTAATATCTCTAACGTTTTAGACAAGCTTTGAAAGTGAAGTTTGGCTAGTGGTTTTTTATCAAAAACCGCCTTCAGTGTAGAAGATGACGTTATAAATACACACAGGTGCCATTCCGTTTCTAGAATGCCCCTGCATCCTTTTAGAAGGTCATGAGTGTTGTTGTATAGGCACTACAGAACAAACTTGTATCTGGTGTACCTGGCAGGATAAATTTAAAATCCAAAAAAAAACTATTCAGTGGTACCAGAATCAAGTAGACCTTCCATTTAAAAAACCTGCCTGCGCTTCATCTTCGTAGAACATCAAACAATTATCGCTAAAGTATTTTTTTTGTGTCCTGTCTTTAATTATTCGGAAGTTGTTCCTCTACTACCTTTTACAGCTATGGAGCTTTGAACAGAATTGAGTATTTTACTTCTTCTCGAATATATCGTAAGCCATGAACTTTTAAGAAAACAAAAGCACCAATAAATTTATTTCTAATGTCACCAACCTCGTATATATACTAGTACGGTTTACGAAATTATGCTTGATTGTCTTCATACATCCTAAGAGATACATTATTGAATTTTCACTTTAAGATCTCTTACGAGCTGTTTCATCCACATCAGTTTAGTGCCTGCTGATGATAGCGGTACACATATCTCGTCTCTGTGTTGCCCAATTGACTGTGCTCCCATAGACTTGCACCAGGAATTCAAAATTTGATTTTCAATCAACGTGTCACAAAACAAAAGGTAACTGCTTTGCCAGTGTTTTTGCGATAACAGAGACCTAAATTGAGAGTTCTCTTTATATACCTGTAAATTTCTCTAGTATCAGCTATAGAAATGATATAGCTGATTTCATATCCGGTCTAGTTGTTAAAATTGTGTACGGAAGATAGCCACAGTCGAGTTTCTTTTTAGTTTAGTTTTTTTATTTCTTCAATTTGGATTTTGCAGTTTCTACATATAGAAGTAGATTAGTTTAGACTTTTCCATGTATTTGAGATAAAGGTACCTGTCTTGAACCACAATCATATTGTTAAATCTAAGTGAAGGGTGCTTTGCATAAAAGGACAATGAAGCGAAGGGGAAGAGTAAAACTTAGAAAAAGAAGAAAGAAAACTTGAAAATAAAAGAAAATATTGAAACATTAGAAAAGGAAAATCAAGCTTAGCCTTACATGAGCTAATCTAGTAGACAAACACCTCAAGACATGGTAATTATATTGATATTTATGCACATATATAGAAAGTAAGGACTCTGATGAAAAGACAAAGAAGTACAGAACTAGTAAGATTCAGTTCTTTGGACTTCTAGCCGCCCATGGAAGGTCCGCTGCTAAACATAGAAGGGATTTTTTAAAATAAAAGTCAGATTAAAAATGAATGACTGTTTCGTTCTGCAAATTAACATATTTTATTCGACCATACTTTGGGAATCTTATTCCAAATAATAAAGAATCAGTTTCTACAATCCAACATTCAATCAAATGTGCCACATACATATTTTGTATTCAAAACATTTCTAGAGCTGCCAGTATGTTTTATTTTGAAATTAACCATTTTCATTCCAAAATCAAACAGGACTTTCATTCTAAAGAAAGCTCTTATAATTCCACCCTGATGGGCATTAAACATACCTTTGTTTTCTACTTATCAGGGTGATGCCGCAAAAGTCTTTATTCAAGCTTAAAAGAACTATGGGACTGTGGTTGCAGCATTACCTCACTTCAGGGGGTCAACCCTTAAAAGTTGATTTCGCCACCACAATCTTCCGGATCAATTCTTGCAAATTGTTCATGGTCCTAAGAGCCACCACCAGCGTGGAGATGTCATACACTAAATATAGTTTGTTTATGGTCCTTCAAGCATCAGACCAGCATGCCGTCCACTTCGTCGGCAAGATTGTTCATGGTCCTTTGATCCATTCTCTTGGAGACTGGTTCAACGCGGTCTTCCGAAAGAGAACCAACATCTATGGACTGAACAGCTACTACATCGACCAGCTGCACACTGAACACTGTACATTCGGAGAAAGGGGAAGATGCTAACGCATTTTCTTCCCACATTAGTTTGTCGCATCATTAATCATCCTTTTCATCGGAACATTCTTCTACCAGAACTGCATCCACGACAAAACCTACCATGGCAGAAGACCAAACGTTCCCACCAACACAACAAATGCACACACAGATGTAGATCAATCGTCTTCACACCATCAAGATGGATGAGATGGCCGCTTGTGAGATCAACATGATGCAGCAATCTCGTGCGCTGCAAAGTGCCCTCTTGTGTTTAATTCAATAACTAAGAGACCTACAACAACCAACAACCGCTGCAGTAGACAAGAAACCAGAGCTTATATACCCTCGACTTTGACGAGGGTGGAATCCGCATTAGGGTTCGCGTTAGATTCGGAACATACGAGTCTGTCTCGAGGAAGGAAGAAGAAGCGAGTCATTGCACATACAAGGGATCTTGTATGTACAGAAGCTGTACGAGAAGCAAGTAACGTCCGTGAAAGGACACACCATGGCCCAAGCAGCCAATCCGCCACAGGATTATTAACGAGTCCACTAAAGGACACTTCGACAAATAAAAGAATAGAAGAATCTTCAAGTCCACATGCGCGAGTCCGCAATAAGGACGATTAAACAGAGAGCTCAAGCAGCACAAGTCGCTGCAGCCGAGTCCGAACAGCTTTGTAAAGGATTTACGCCCCTTTGTAAAGTTTCGGAGCTCAAATACTTCAACTCAATTAAAGCAAAATAAGTATAAAAATAAAACATGGAAGAAGCAACAACATACAATGGGTCTGAAAGTCATCGAACTTCCAATCATCAATTGGTCGATAGAGAGCCCAACTACAAAAGAAGAAACTACCACAAACATTAATCAATTTATAAATTAATTTCAGGCTTGATGTCGGAAGAAGAAATTAAAACAACATGAATTATAAAATTTTCATTCATTTCTATTTAATTTCTTACATTTAAGTTTTCAATTGACTTCCACAATTTTCAAAATGAAAACTTCCTCAACTAACATCTACCTATTTCAAAGGCCCCAGAAATTCTAATCTTTAAAAAGCTTTCTGGAGACGTCGGTATGTTTATTTGTGAAAATTAAGCTGATTTCATTCAACCGTCATTTGTAAATCTTATTCCAAATAATAAAGAATTAATTTCTACAACTACCAACATTCAATCAAATGTGTCACATACATATTTTTTTCTCAAAACATTTCTGCAGACGCCAGTATGTTTAATTTTGAAATTCCAAAATCAAACAGAGTTTTCTTTCTAAAGAAAGCTCTCATGGTTCCAATTTTTCTAAAAAATTAAATCAAATAATTCAATTTCAATACAAGGAATAATAAAGAAGATTCTAGGTCATTGCAACATATTGCATAAATGAAAGAATGCGCAAGTTGCAAATTCTGGTTAGTGCAAGATAAAGAAGTGCATCAACTTACTTCATGCTATTGTAGATAAAAATACTATTATAGTAAAAGCAGAATGTTGACGTTGTTAAAGTGCGATATAATTGTAATACTGTTATATCTGCATATTTTGCAAAATTGTTATTTTTCTGTTTTACCTAGTTAAATTGTTAAACATGAGCACGTTGTTTTTGTATATATAGAAATCTTGAGAATAAGGTAAACAGTTGAACCTTCACTTTGTTTTCTACTCACAGGTGATGATGCCGCAAAAGTCTTTTATACAAACTTAAAGGGACTATGAGACTCTAGTTCCAGCATTGCCCCACCTCAGAGATTAACCCTAAAAAGTCCCGAAGATTGTTCAATGACATTCTTTAAAAATTCTGCGGGGGCGAATTTCGATGATTTCCGTGTGTGTTTTCGATGTTTTTTTTGCATAACCAGAAGTCTTCCTCCTCCTCCGCCTAGTAGGGATCATTGGAGTAAGGTGGATATATCGACGAAGATCGGTTGTATTTCTTGATGTAGTAGTAGAGGAGCGGCTTGTGTGCTAACTGGGATGTTAGGCGTTGACGCGAACAGAATTAACGCAGGTGGCATGAATAGCGGCGGCGCATATATGACAGAAGCAGTACCGTGGCCGATGTTGATACGAAGGAGTGAACTTCTAAGTTTTGACTACTGCGGAGGTGGAATTCGGAAGCAGCTGAGAGGAAGGAAACTTCGAGGACCGCAAACTAACTAATCTTGCACACCAGAAGGCTTTCGGTAAGCGGAACCCTAAGAGAGCAGAGATAGCTGATTCACGACGGCAGCAGTCCAGCTCTTCCCGAATTAAGGATGTCCATTTGGTAGCGCTGGAAAGGGAGAGTGTTGCGCCGGATGTTTACGACTCTCAGACATAGGTGAACATGGGCAACAACAGGAAATGTGAAGCCTGCATTCAACTACAGATCCAAGACATGAAGGGACGACAGAACCTTCGGACGTCCGTACGTCTAAACACTACCGGGCACTGACTTCTGAAGAACCATATCTAGATGAATGCGATTTCAGTGTTAGTAATGCCTAGTTAGAAAGGTAAGATCTAAGGATTTTCGCACTTTAGGATTTTACAGGAATTATCAGGATCTTCGAACTTTTGTTGTTTTTCTGTTTTACTTAATTAATAACGTATTAGTTTAGAGAACAAAAGTAAGATTATGCCGAAACCGTGATGGAAAGTCATCAAATTTATTATCACTTGGCATCTCTTCAGCTGATACTACAGAGAAACAAATTTGATTAATTTCTTCAAAACTCAAAAAACAGAACTTATTTTAGTAGTGATCCCGATACATTGAGAGTTTGCACTAAAGTACTAGTAGATTTGATCTCATCTTATTTACCCTTGGTTGCTAAAATTTGTATTCATAAAAGAAATTCTGGTCGACACTTATCAATTTTGTAATTCAGTCAATGTGATGGGAAAAGAGCCAAGTTGAAACCTACACCAGAATTCTTATGGTCGTTCCTTTCCCCGAAGACTAGGATAAATAGTTGAAGGGTAAGAAAGTAGCTTGAATAACGCTAGTAGCGAAGGGCTAATCGCCAATGCCTCAAAAATAATGGCACCTAAAGGGCACGTTCGACGGCTGTTATCTTTTAGATTTTTAAAGAATCTGGTCAGTTGGTGAAATGCAAGATTATTTTTGCCGGATAGCCAGTTTACTCGTGCATACGTATAGTAGCTAAGAGTCTAGGGCTGGCTTTGTTAATCATTTATTTGCTTGGTTTTTGCACATTTTTGAGTTTTGTTATTTTAGATTGCACTAAAACAACTTCCTTAGAGTTGATGTTGGGAGGAAGTCAAAAAGCAAACCAGAGAATCTGACACAGAAGAAATCAATTTCACTTTCAAAACTGAATTTTATTCCTTTGGTGCTTGTTTTAAGGGTGCAAGACTTTCTTCAAATTATAAACAATGTCAATTTTTTGTTTATATGCAGGAAATTTCATGTATAATTTTTCTTTAAGACCATCCATGAAGAAATGCATTCTTCACGTCTACTTGGTGAGCTACCAAGTCCTCTTGATCGACTATTGCCAGTAATATTCTTGCTATAGGTGCGTATGTTTCATGGTAATCGTATTCTTCCTCTTGTCCGCAACGCTTTGCTTCTCAATATTTCTTATTTCTCTCTAATGCGTTGAATCGTTTGTCTTCTACAAGATATTGATTTTTGCCTTCAAAGTTTTGTATATTTTCAAACGATTCAGGCGATTTTGTGTGAAGTCTTCGTTTTCAAATCTTCGTCTAATTCTTCAGCTTCGACGAAAGCGATGTCGGACTTCTAGTTTCTTCTGTTTTATCATCTTCTTCATTTGATAGTTTAGTTTTTAGTTTCTTTTTTTGATTATCATGTGTGGTAATTTTTTCCTTCTGGTTTCTAGTTTTGCTTCAAATGTGAACTTTGCTTTACTAAAACCAACATCATTTCCATTAATTATTTTTTGTTTGTTTTGAATACCATTTGTATCCATTTGGACAAAAGGCGGTCATGTAGTATCTAAGTGATCTTGATTGAAAACTTTTAAAACTGCAATGCATCTAAGTGTCCTCAGCTTTTTAAGATTAGGTTTTTGTCTCAACCAAAACCTTGTTCATCTATAGCTACTGTAGAACCACGATTTATTGTATAAAAACTTGCCCAGAAACCTTGATCCAAATTTGAGTTAACTAGCATCCATCTTATAGTTTGAATTATATTTCAATATTGGCTTCGAATAATTGTTTTATTTTATATGCGGCTGTACAAAGATTTACTTCTTTGCGTCCTATCACTCGATTAAGACGAGACACAATTATACTAAAGATTTTCCCAGAAGGGGAGTTGTTTATTTTCATGAGAACGATTTTTCTAGAATGAATTGTGAGTAAACCACATATTTTAGGTTTTAGCTATCCCACGAATACTAATGTAGTGTCATGATTACGTGTAATCAGTTATTGTAACATCGATTGATAATTTCATCAGACTGCGGTCGGTCTCTGTTTTCTGTTAATTTTTTATTTTGCACTTTAATTAAAAGAATAACTTTGATATTTGTTGAGATTCTAGGTATTTTGTTTTCTAGTTTTAATTACGGGAGCACTATAGAAAAGCAGTTCGAAGAAAGTAAGAATCTTGGAGAGTTTATACAAAAATCCAAGAAAACTGGGTGCATGTAAATGAATTTGATTTGATTGTAATTGATTTATATTGTATTTTTACTGTACAAAATTTTCTAAAAATTGTACATAATTCGATAAATTTACACTAAGTCCTTAATCAAACAAAATACGAAAGAAATTCAAGATACAAAATGAAACCTGATATTTTGAACTGCTTGTAAAGATTATGTAGTAGTTAGTCAACCCATCATACAGCTGTTTATTGCGTATTACAAGCATTTATTTCGACTTCTTCATACGCGTAACAATCTCAAGCAAAAAGTTAAATTTTAATAACGGTTTTGTCTTCTCATCCTCATACTTTATTTTAAAACTAACTTATTACTATTTTTTTTAATTTTTCTCCATTCAGTTCTGATTAACTTTTTATTATATTTTTCAAATTCTAATTTAGATTCTATTATAGGAAATTACATAATTACAAAAAACACCCCAGGAATCTATTTTATTCTGTTATCTTATTCATCAACATTCATTATAAAATTACATTAATTTCTTTCTGAACTGTTTTTTTAAAATTCATCTAATCTTTTATAATCACTCAAGACCACACCAACACTGTTTTAATAAAAACGACCCATCACAATTTCAAATCCAATAAAGAACTTAAAGTATGCGAAAAATAATGTTTTTTTCGTCACCATAACCACTAGAAAAAAACCCTTTAAATTCCAAAAATGACTCTGTAGAGGATTTATGTTTCTCATATTCGCCGAGAGCTATATCTAGAGTTTTATCATCTCGTTTAAAAGGTTCGCTCCTCCTCATCCTCCTTGAGTTCACTGTAGTTTGCTCTCAATGTATGCGGCAGACGAGCTGTGAAATTAAATGTAAAAACTTTTTGCAGGGATTTGGCGTTTTCATTTATATCCTTATTTGAATATCATTTGAGGTACTTTTTAGAGAGAAGAAAATCTTTTGTCATTGTCGTAGAATTCGAGTGACGAATTTTAAGTAGTAGAAAAGATATATTGTAATGGTTTTAGTGTTCGTGAGATGATTACATTTTGGGTATTATAGGAGAGGCGAACGACTTTATTTAAAAGATGTAATTCAAGTGCACGTCTTGCTATTGGTTTACGTAACGTCTGAAAGAAATTTGTGTAGTCTGCAGCAATCTAGCATACAGTAGTGCTTAGCGGGTCACAGACGGTAATAAATCAGGCGTTAGATCCTGCGTTGCTTGCTGTTGGTTGTATCATGCTTACACAGAAGTTTATAAAGAAATTTTGAGAGATGGATTGATGGATATTTAATATCGGTACTTACCTAAATTTCTTTTTGTTTGGAAGTGAATGAACCTCATATATCTTGCTTTTTTGTTAATTTTCTTATTATTGTTATACCTACATTATACCACTCCTAAGTCCTAACACCTGTAAACAAACAATAAAAAAATAGAAGTCGTTGTTTTGTTTTTTCTCTTTTAAACTTTATAAAGACATATCTATACTAGATTTTGGCTTTATAATACGCGAAAAAAAAATTAAAAGATGAACTAAAGATAATAAAGAAATGGATTTGCAACATCCATCATCTTTTGATCAGTCCTTGAAGATAATTAGAACTTTTGGATCTTTATCGAGCTATTAGATATTTCTCTAAACATCATTTAGGCTGAAACAGTATTTCTATATGTAATTAAAGTGCTGTTAAACGTGGCTAGATCGAATGGGTTTTAGTAGGGTGGTGAGCTTTTCCAACACCACAATGAATTTCGTACATTTACTACCAAGAATTAAAAAAAGTACTGAATATACCAAAATTCTTTTATTAGTAACACAATTCACATAACATTTTTTGAACTGAAAGCACTTTCCGTTTTTTTATATTCTGTCGAATTGTGTTTTCCCAGCTCTCTAAATCCTTTTAAGTTCTTTCATTTTGGCTATTCTCAGGTTTTTCCATTAAATTTTGATTGGAATACTGCGAAAGTACTTACCATGTAAAAACCTTTCTCTTTTCATGTAGACCTTTTCGAGACTTCTTGATCCTAGACTGTTGTCTTGCAGCGCAGAACAGTGAACGAAATAGTAAACAGACAAATAGTAAACATATTGCAATCTAGTGTGGACAGTTTGCACTTCTATCATGCTGAATTCTAATGTAACAAATGGATAACTCGCAAACGGAAATGTGAACATCTTGTTTAGTTTGCGAGTGAAATTCGCCTAGAGTGCACCATTCTCCAGTGTGAAGATGATTTTAGATGCTGAAACACAAATACATACAAAGATATTTAAACTATTAGAAGTCTGTTTAAATGTAACAATCCTTGTGGTAAGTGTTTCAGGAATCGCAAAGCATATTGCGTTTCTTTCTGGACTAATTTTAAGCTTTCAACCTTTGACGTGTTGCGTGGAGCAAACGAACATTAAGAACGTTTTTGAAGAACTACCGACAGTGGAATCAAGATATAATAAGCAATAGCACGATAATAGATTTTTGGTATTTGTGAACATCATAAAATTCACTCAAGAGGCTACAAAGCGATTCTATTTTAAAAGACCAGAGTTCAAATTGATGCACAGATTCTCCTCACTAAGGTTTTTTGGAGCTTTCCTTATTCCAAATTGGGTCTCTTGCATTTGTCCTACCTATTCATGTAAAACATTTTGGCAACGCCTGCTACACCTCTCTTTATCTCTCCTCTTGAATGATCTTTTTAGAATTTTTGATTTATTTTCAAAAGAATATTGCCGTTTCGAATTATGTTGAATGAAATTTCAAACTCTAGACATTTTGCTTTTGTAGGTCTGCCCTCAGCTAGAAGTAATGATGTAAATTGCTATAAGTGTTTTTTTCTTTTAAAAACTCCACTTCCTGAAATCATCCCATTCGTATATCAAAATTTGTTATATAGTAAGATCATTATTACTTGTCCAAAAAAATTTGTTTTCCGCAGGTGATGTCATTCATATTTGATTCCGTTTACTGTCATTTACTTATAGGATGAAGTTGGCCACCAAGAAATTCTTTTTGTGATGAAATCTATGCCACCCGGAAAACACTTCTGGTTAAGTGGTTGCCTACTGTTTGAAACAAATAATTTTTAAAGAATGAGGTATGACAAATATAAACGCGCCGATAGTCATCAGTCTGGACAAGCAATAATAATCTTACTGCATCTCTTATGCAGACTCCTCCTCCTACTTTGTGTTTGACAAGAGAGAACCAAAGTGTACGCTAAGCGTATATAAAGTACAGAAATATTGGTCGATAAAGTAGTATTATGTTAATGAAAAGACAATACAAAGTTGAGTTACAGTTGTAGACAGCATTATCAAGACAAATACATTCCCAAGGCTATTAACCTAGCAATTTTGTGATGAATTAGTAAAAAATTTGAAGGGCTTTAGGAACTTCCATTTATTTGGAAATTTGTGATGAAAGACATGTTCTTGAGATTCAATAGAATCTTTTAGCTTTTAAATCAGAACACAACTCTAATTAACTGCATACTCCTTGCAAGTCAAGAAAACATCATTTGGATACATGCATACATGATAAATTCGGTTTGGATACTCAAGAAAAGTAGTACTCCTGGATCTTGATGGTGTTGACAGCGAAGCAGTGGGAACGTAACGAGCCCAAAGCAGTAGAGGCGAGAGAATGGATTGTAGGATGCGGGATTTAGGTGGTGGGTGTTGATGGGTGAACGGTTCTTTTCAAAACCACAACATTTGACAAGATGGGGTTACTCAGTCGGTGATGGACGGAAGAGGAATTTCAACAGCAGTGGAGTGGTTGGACCTGAGGAGCCTCAGGCTCAGGAATTAATTGTGGAATGTACGGGTGTTGTGACCTCCCCCCTAGCCTTGAGCACGTCGATTGAAAGAAGCTGAGAAATATGATGGAACACTACTGGATGCTGCTTACTCTTCCTCCATAGTGCATCACCGCACAGGCTGATACAGGGTCAACAACCTTACTCGACGACGGAATGAGGAACGAAACTGAGTAGTAACAATATTTGAATGCACCTAATGTTTTCCCTATTCGCGAAAAACACGATCGTCACGACCTCGATTAGAAATTTTAAAATTGAGTTTGAAGGTGATCACCAGGTGATGATTACTGTGATACACGTTGACAAAATTTAGCGGCATTTTTTGTCTGTCTTTATTAGAACACTTGACGCGTTCAGGGGCACTTAACGGACTCAATGGTTCACTCTCGACAGTAATTAGGCTGACGGTGGGGAGCAGCAATGTGAATGGAGTCACTTAGGCAGCGGAAATTGTATTGTCAGCAACTCAACCGTCGAGGTTCAAAAGTTAAAATCACA
>VTPC01000615.1:74349-100228 GCA_011009095.1 Ignelater luminosus | reverse complement strand
TTTTATCTTTGATATTCTAAAGGTAGGTCAAGTGTGGTTGATTCTTTGCTTTTGATATAGCCAAAATGAATTTAAGTTGGGATTTCTTACCTGTTCTTTCATACAACTTATTTGGTTTCATTTCTACACTAATTGTAATTTACAATTATGTTCTGATGAGAGATGGCATTTTATCGGTTTATAATGTAATCTTTTGCTACTTGATCAGAGTGTTTGCTATCAGAAATACATCTCCAAGTCGTCTGTTGTTTTGTTAAACTTTGAAATTTTCCTAGAACCGAGTTTTTCTTATGGAGGAGCTCGTCCATGATGTGGGAGTTTAACCCAGCGTTAAGAGAGTCAGTTAAACGGAAACTCGTCACCAATGCGTTGCGTCTTGGTGATTTATAAATTTGTTTGTAACAAGCCTCAGCTCAGTGAGGGTAAGCGGATTGTGTTTTTACTTTTCTAGGTCTCATACGAGATGTTTGGTTTTATTTAGCTTGTTCCTGTCCGTGAATTCTTGGAGTTTTTTTTGGCTCAACTTCAGTTTGTTGCTTTAAAAGGTGACGCCCTTCGAAGATTCCGTTCAACTGTCGACCAGATCGTTCGACGCAGTTTTTTTTTTTGTTGAAGTGGATCTCTGTTTGGTTCTGAATTTTGTTTACCATCCCAACATGCTCGTCTTTCAATATTTATATTTTTAACAATTTTGTTAAAGACCCTTAAATTTATTCTACTGGGAAAACTGGCGCCGTTGATTGTTTTTTTTTTCAATATAAATATTAATTACAATTACTAGGTTTTATTGTACGTGTAATCTCTTCATCCTCACTCAAGGCCACTCACTGAGTTTAGCCGGTCCAAGACCAGTAGTCTTAGTTACACTAGAGTAAATTTTACTAATAATGTAAGGTTGCGTTACAAGTTTACTGCCTGTTGTAGAACAAACGGTTTAACTTTTTCTTTTTTAATTTACAGGGACTTAATTAAAACAATAGGTGTTAATTAACACAGAAGGAATCATATATTGCATAAATATTCCAGTTATGTGTTTTTATTATATTGTTTTTCTGTGTTTAAATGATGTATAGTTGTTTTTAACTGAAAACAATTGCCCTGTAGGCCGACCGTTTTTAAAACCATTAGGAAGCATAATCAATTTTTTTAAATTTTATTTACCAATTTGCATATAACCTACGCACACGCATTTTGTCATTGAGAAATTATTTTGATTGTGTCACTTTATGGTTTCCTTATCTGTTTATTCAGTTTTTTATTACACTAATTTATAGAAAATAAAAATATAAAGAAAATGGATTATATAAATTAAATTTTTATTGATTTTTAATTTTTGTTTCAGGTGAGTCTCCGTTTAGAAAATATACAGTTGATCAAAGAATATTTGTAAGTATTTTTATAGATTATAGTAATAATTATTATTATGGAAGAATGCATAGTATTATAATCTAATAATTGATCAAAAGAGAAATAGAAATTTCGTTGAACTGTAGTAGAGAATCTCAAATTGCTAGGTAGGAAATCTATTTGACAGATTTCTAATTATATTTCTTACACGTATATTAAAATACGTGAAATCAACTTCCTTTTGTTTTCTTCTAGAATTATATATCACCAGGACCAAATCGTAATAAACTTTTAAATCGAAATATCCTTCAGACACCTTAATAATACCACGTCAGATTTGAAAATTACAACACTGAAGGCTTCAATTTAAAACGTCTGCGATGATTTCTTGAAAGAAAATTATGCGAAACTAATCGAAATATTATTTTGAGGGCATCATTGCTCAATTAAGATTTTTCTCCAACGCCTAGAAGAAAGATAAGCATTCATATTAAAAAACAAAAAGGAATTTCCTTCTATGAAATAAAAAATTCTAGATTAAGCAATTTTCTAAATTAGAATCCTTTCAGAGATATTATTTTTCAAACGGAAATCTAATAATAACCGGTTGTCATTCTCGGTTTCTTTTATTTTTACATTTGACACATTCACGTTATACATTAATTCTTTTTTCATGCATGTATGTTATGTGTCGTTATTCTTCGTGACGCGGCACAATTCAGGAAATTATTCATTATCGTCGCCTATTTCCAAATACCTCTACTTTTTAATACATTTGGTAGCCCTGTAATTTTAATTTTTTCTTGCAGGTCGTGTGAAAGATTGATCATTAAACGCGGCATATTATGTACAATAGAAACAATCTGAATTTAATGATTCTCGAAATTATATCTTTTAGCTACTGTAATATCTCGATTTCACATTTTGAATTCGTTCTTAGAGTTTGTTATTTAATATTATTTTCCTTTTGTATTATTAAAATTGTAAATTTAAGCACAGGAACATTAAAATGATTTCTTTAAATGAAGGCGTAATTACACACTTGGTCTAATTTTCGATAAGAAAATGTGGTTTTCTCACGGTTGTCTCTGATATTGTCTATTTAATGCTTTTCAAGATAATAATGTTTTCCATTCTGTGTGTTTTGTCGGTGGTAAATTAATGTAATTTTATGGAATTATGTTAAGGTATCATGTCTAGTGTGTAACCATTTAGTTTTATTTATTCTTAAATTAGATACTAGGGTTTATTATCGTCTGACTTGAAATCTTGAGCATCGTAAACACCGCGGCTTGAAATTGTTTGTGCATGAAGGTATGCGTCTAGTATTTCATGACAAAATGACAATTTAACAATCTAAAAGGATAATGTCTAGATAATTATCCTACTTAGAGCAAAGCAATATAAATTTCGTGTGAATATGCTAAAAGTAAGACATCTCGAGTCAAACTATGTATGTAATGTTAATGGGACAATTATAAATAATGCTGTGCGATTAGTTCTACTCAAAAAGTAATATGTAAGACACAAAGCTTCTTCATATTAACTCACATTTACCTTTAGAAGCAGTATTGATGATTATCTTTTCTACAACCAATAAGAATGACTAGGTCAACTAGCTCAAATCGATTCTAAAATTAAAGTACTAATATAATAACAATAGCATATCGTTTTATTCAAGTAGGTCGTGACTATAATAAGTACTGTTAATGCCTGCAAGTGGACATCATAAATTCAACGATTCTAGTGATTGATATTTTGACGAATTCAAATTTGTAATCAGCGTCTTTTAATAGTTGGCAATGCAGATAATTAAAGCAGAAATCCCGATGCTTAAATAAGAGATTTGCTCATGTTTGATCACAAACACTTTTTGTTTATCTAAAGATTTAAAAACGTTCTCAATGAAAACTCACACACAAAATTTGTTTTTTTTTTCCATTTCTCTTCTGTTGTAAGAATGAAACTATTACAAAGCAAGAGAAAATTAACTATTTAAATGCACAGGAGCTTCATTATACAAAATGCTCACGTAATTAACAGAAGCAATGTTAATTAACTTCATTAGCGATTAATTTAGAAAATTGCGAAGATAGACAAACTTAACGTCATACTTAAAAGGTCCATGTGCGTTGGAGTCTTTTAAAGATTATCAAACACGAAACGATTTATTGAATTCTTTAGAAAGGTAATGATGAGAGTTACGTTAAAATTAAAATGTCTAGACATAATGAGACGTTTGTATTTACTTCACAAAACGTAATTTCACCAGGAATGATTCATTATTTATTTTCCAAGCAAAAGTCATTTATTTACTGTAACTTTCAAGTTTCAACACCTGCAACATTAATAAATTTTAGAGAATTAAACTTAAGTTCTCTTAATAACATTTTCTCTAAACAGAATGTTTTAACGATGGTTAGTTAAATTTATTGAATTTTAACAAGAAAATCCAGTTGTGAGATTCAAAGAACTACAAATATGTAAATACGATTCTCTATAGTAGGCAAGTACAAATAGTATAGAGTTGATACTAGAGTTTCTCATTGATTCTTTAATAAGTGCAACTTTTTGCTCGGATTTACTGTTTTCTTTTGCAATTATGTTTATTGGCAGCGACGAAGGCATCGTCTATCCATCATTCTGCATCGAGAGAACGCTCTTGTTTAATATTTATGCGTTTCCATACTAGAATTGCCTTCTTGTAACGGTTAAGTAGTTCTAGCTAAAAGCAATATGATCTAATTATAATAAATATAGGTATTGCATATATTCTAATAATCCATTAAGTTACATTTATTTATGCGCAATTTAGTAGGTAACACCGTTTTAAAATTCTAAACTTGCGGAAACTAATTATACAAGGATGGTTTCAAGCGGTAATACGAATATTTATTAAAGGGTAAACATGTTACAAAAATTATAAAATTAATGCTCTGGCACTGTCTGTTAAAAGGTAGATAAATCCTAAATATTTATTCTTGTCTAGCTTGTTCTTGTCGATTTTTTCTGTTTACTTTAACCTCAAAAAATGTTAGCATCTCTCACTCAAGATTGAGTGTATTATATTCCAATATACTGTCTAGAAAACTAGTAAAAGGTGTAAGAGACTCCTGTCGAAATGTGCTCCAGTTCATTTTAAAAGTTTAAGAAGTTATACGTTATTATGATCCATATTCCCTTAGCATCCATGTCCAGTGAAAAAATCCTTCTCTTCTTGTTATTGAACAGAATTAGTTTATTATTTTATATTACGCGAAGAGTAAGAGGAAAATAAGAGTAGAGAAAATACAGAGAGAGTTAACAGGAAAATCTTGAATATTCAACACTGCAAAGAGGATTTCAGACTTACTTGTTTAAAAATTATCCGTTCCAAATAATAAACACCGTAACACGTCTGATGAATCACTGCATTCTTGCTCCCATCGAAGCATGTTTAGTGAACCGTTGTGCAACCCCACTATAACCATACCCCATTTATAGATAAGTCCCGTGCCCGGTTCCGATGAAAATACAGTACAGTTGACCGTTCACAACATCCCGAACCGTCCGGACTCTAGCAGCAGTCGAAGAAGAAAAATAAGAGGTACAAATCGATGCACACTAACCGTTACTCCATCAGGCAGCGGCTCTTTAGTTAGAAACTGCGAATACCATAACTGTTTAGATTTATGGTTACTCAATCTTGGTTAATTTTTTTTAATGAATCCCGATTTAATCTGCACCAAGGAAATTTAGTCTTACCCATTACCGTTGCCTTGAAGAATACCCCAGGAGTACCGTTTTTTTATTGTAGTCACCTGGACTGGCAATCCCTAGAAGGACTCTTTGGTGCCTAAGACAGTAAACTCTGTAAAGTTCGTCGTCCAAGCACTGTCAGTCGATACCATACAAAATCTATTACCGTAAAACCCGAAAGAAATTCAATGATGGTTACTAATTGAAAGCGTTATTGTTAGAAAACGTAACCATAGAAGTGATGCGTCTATCTTCTCATCTACCTCACAAGATAAAAATGTCGAAACTAAGAAATACAATATGTATGCATTTATATTGTAGACATATCTTTTATAAGACAAAGTTTTGAGTTGAGATTCTAGACGAAACTCACCATCCCTGGGTTCTGGAAACTTTAAAACTAAGGAAAATTAGAAACCCTGATAGAACTGAAACTATCCAACTATTTACTTTGAATGTGATTCAAATTTT
Organism: Ignelater luminosus; assembly: GCA_011009095.1. Classification (NCBI taxonomy): domain Eukaryota; kingdom Metazoa; phylum Arthropoda; class Insecta; order Coleoptera; family Elateridae; genus Ignelater; species Ignelater luminosus. The sequence goes on along the minus strand of VTPC01000615.1, from coordinate 94,672 downwards.
TAAATTCAAATATTTATGAATTTTCTACTATTAGTTGTAGACTTTCCACACTTTTACGTAGAGTATTGTTTGAACAAGATGCTATGAGTGGCAAATCAGTTCATGATGAACAGTTATGGTTTCTAAAGGAAGCTTTGCGTCTTTAGTAGATCCAAACGGAAAAATAATTTTGGTTTTTCGGGTGCTCATTCTAAGTTGAGTCGTGGCTGAATGCAAACCTCACGCTATGTGGAGACGTGTTGGTAGAGCGACAGTGCTTTGTTTTGATAGCGGTAGGTGTACCCGAGATGGTTTCGAGTGCTAGGGCTGCAGCAGCTACTCCTCGTTGGTATGGAGAAGGCGCTGTGCTATTGTTGCACTGTGTGGTATTTTGTTGGCGGTGTGTGCGGAAGAATACTCTTCGGGAATTTGCCTTCGCCACTAAAGAAAGCCATGGTGAGACCTTAATGAGAACAGTTAACCTAACAATTACTCTTTGAAGCTCCCGTAGTTCAAAAATTTATAAAAGTGCATCATATCCAAAAGTGTGGAAATATCAAATGCGTTTCTTTAAAACTTGGATTTTCTCTTTCTTGACTAAAGCTATAAATCTGGGATTCCAGCCGACACCCAAGTTCGAAGACTGTAGGAAAGTTCAATAACGTTTTAGTCTCGCATTTCTTCTAGAACTTAAGTTTTTTTCTCTTAGCCAAAAATAGATATTTTGGATTCTGGCAGATATCCAAGTTTAGGAACTGCCAGAAGGTTGGTCTTGTAATTACTTTAGAATCTCGGCTTCTTTTCACTTGGTCGAAGGTAGACATCTTGGATCTTTGCAGATATCCGAGTTTAAAAACTGTCAGATGGTTCAATGACACCTTGGCTTTGCATTTCCTTGAGACCTTCTGTTTGTTCTCTCTTGGCTGGAGATAGATAACTTGGTTTCTGACAAATATCCAAGTTAAAAAACTGTAGGAAGGTTCAATAACGTTTTAGCCTTGCATTTTTTCTAGAATTTAAGTTTCTTCTCTCTTGGTCAAAAATAGATATATTAGATTCTGGCAGATATCTAAGTTCAAGAACTGCCGGAAAATTGGTCTTATATTTAGTTTAGAATCTCGGCTTTTTACGTTTGGTCGAAGGTAGACATCTTGGATCTTAGCAGATATTCGAGTTCAAAGACTGTCAGAAGGTTCAATGACATCTTGGTCGTGCATTTCCTTAAGAATTTCAGTTTGTTCTCTCTTGGCTAGAGATAAATAACTTGGTTCCTGACAAATATCCAACTTAAAAAACTGTAGGAAGGTTCAATAACGTTTTAGCCTTGCATTTCTTCTAGAACTTAAGTTTCTTTTCCCCTAGCCAAAAATAGATGCTTTGGATTCTGGTAGATATCCAAGTTTAAGAACTGTCTGAAGGTTCAATGGCACCTTGGTCTTGCATTCAAGTCCAAGGACTCTTGAAAATTTAGATAGAATTTTTAGCTGCTTAACTGGTGAATAACCTAGTGGGTCTAATCTTCCAAGGTTTTTCTTTTGTAGAATCGCGAAGCTTCTGACCCAAACAAAGATTTTTTTTTCGTAATAGCATCCTTGTTTATTGATACTTCTCCGACAATTCTGTTTGTTGATAGTTTTTGGATTTTTTTTTTGTACAAAGTGCTAGTATGATTTTCTAATGTCCTGGTCGAAACTCCTATGTTTTCTTGAAGGAGAAGACGCATGCTGGTTAATGTTGTCAGTCAATATGAGTTACCGTTATTGCGTGTTTAATCACCCACGTTTGCCTTATATTGGTATATCTGAACCTTTTGCAGTTTTGGAAACTGGAAGCCTTTTTTAACTTCAGATACTTATCAGATTTGGCCTGAACTTGATGACTGATGTGTTAATTATTTATGAAGTTTCACTGATAATACCGACTGAGTTCTTGTGCGTAGTTAAAATGCGACTGCTACAATATTCCAATTGGAATTTTCAGTCAACATACACTAGTGTATTTCATTCAATGGACTGTGGTTTTAAAAGCGCCATGTTCTTAGATTTATGTAAATAGAAGATGCTTTTACGACACACTTGTTGAGATGCGTAGATTCTGGATTTGTTACGGTAGAAAATGCTTTTAGAAATGCTAAAGCAGCTAAAAAACAAAATCAAGACTAGCGCAGATGTTAAGTTAAATTTAGTTTAAAGGCAGAGATCATGTAATTTAGACACGACTAATCGCGGTGGCATGCCCTGGAAAGGAGATTTGGTATTGTTCTCGTAGCTTTGACCAAAGAGTAGTGTAAACTTGAATACTTTAGAACAAAGCATTTATTTATTCTCAAAAAGGAAATTTTGCTTTAGAACGCTAATGTATTTTTGAACTTACTTTGAACCAGGTTTTATCTTCACCCATTCGTAATAGAATTTGTAGTTTTCTTACCAACAAAGCAAAGAAATAGAGAAGACAGCGGTCTGTTTATTTAAAACAAGAAGTGGATTTGTATGGTCAGGTAATAAACATCAGTAAGTTACGCAATAGAGACGTTTTGTTTAAAATACAAGATATATTATGTCCCTTCTGAAAATTGATACTACAAATCCAAGATTGAATTTGCAAAATAAATAATATTTAAAATGCTTGGACTATTATTGGTTCGTGCGCAAAAGTTTGTTTTGAGAATCTCTAAACCGCTAAATTTTGTTTGAGTTAAGAACAAATTTTGATATTCCCTATGTCGTTGATGAGCATTGATGAAGGTTGCGAGTTTGTTGTTAAAGAATAAATTTATGCTCAGTATTCAGAAAGACGCTTTAATGGATATTTACTCCTGCAATTGTTTTACTTCTTCTGCAAGTAAATTTTTATTTTCCTCGCTGAACTTTTCAAAATGTTTCGTGTACCTTCTAGAATCTCACGGTGTCTATATTTTTAAGAACTGTAGGGATTTTAGCTTCATCTTAGCTTGTTTATTAATCTACAAGGATACTAATAATCGCGCTTTTTACTAAATTGCGCTGAGGAGCCATTACAGATTGATTGTTGGAAGAGAAAGTCCTACTGTGATTTACCATATGTAAATGGACCATTGGCGGCCGAAACAGAGTCTGATGTGGGATATCATAGGAGGCTCGTTGGAGGGTGTAGCGCAACAGAAAATCGGAAAGTGAACTCCAGGTATACAACTTATTTTTGATTTTTATTACACCTTACTATTCTTTGACGTTGATATGTTGATAAGTGATAGGTCAGGGTTGAATGTTACTATAATTAGAATGAAATATTGTCCGTAAATTTTTTTATCTTGTTCTTTAGTTCGTTTATTATTATTTCACATTTGTTAACTATGTTACTGTTAAATCTTGAAAGTTTTAGAAGATAATAATGTTAAAAACGAATCTTTTGAGACAGTAAAGATATTAAAGGCAAAACAACCTTCTTTCGAGATATTTGTATGTGTTTCTTTCCCTTGTTGTAATTTATATCAATAAACCTAGTGCATGTATATAAATCGTTTTTATCAGAATAAAAAAGATAATAGTACACATAATTAGTACAGAAAACAAAGTCGCCCTTTGACAAATTAATTGCCGGGACACACATGCAAATACGGTTTTTGCAACTTTGTGCTCCATAACTAACCGCGGCACCATAATTTATGTCGGGCATTAATTAAAAGTGCGAATCAGATTATTCAGAAGCTCGTTAGCATGTGCCATATATTCAGTTGTTATCGCACCCTTCAGGGAAGCCACCCCAAATGCAGCCGGCTCGAATACACAGTGTCGTAAACTGCACCAGGGGTTGGTCATAAGTCAACTGACCTGGTGCTATGGTCACCCCAGAAAGATACATGACGTTATAATTCACTAAAACCGTCTGTCTGGTCGTTCTACTATTTCCGGTCGTTCATAAAATTGGTGAAGATGAGAAATTAATTTCTAACATGCGCTTTTTTTATTTTATTACCTCTAGGACATTAAAGATTAAATAAAAAAGGGGTCTATTCATGAACTAAAAAGCCAATTTGGCAAATATGTTTAAATAAAGCGAATGCTTACGCAGCAAATAAAAGAACCCCATGTATCCTGTTAAACCAACGAGATATTGCATTTAGTGTGCAGGGTCGTAAACAGAGGCCTTCAAGCCGTCATCTCCGTTGATTATTTGATTGCACCAGAGCGTACTGCGCTTGGAATTAATTACGGGCCCTCGGAACCACAACGTGTGCATGTGTATACAGAGCGACCCTATAAATTTTTTACGACCGTGATTATGATACCATGATTATAAAAGAAAGCATACAAAACATGTCTGTGCTTTGGAGATATTACATGTACAGGTGGTTTTACAATGTTTGAAAGGTCGTACCTTACACTGAATTAACTATAAAATTTTATAGTTTTATTAATCCTGTAGTGATAACAAAAAAATTTAATATTAAAAACGGGAAAAGGAATATAAAATGAAGTGGCTTGCTTAAGTATGCACGTGTCTTTAACAGCAAAACTATACTTTGTAAGATTGTATTAATCGGATGAATTAAAAATTCGTAAAAATATAACTTATAATAAGATTATAGTCTAATTATAGTTTGAAGTTTAAAATTTCTTTCATTTTTATTCAATTAATCGTACTATTTCTGATAGATACCCAATCAGAATAAATATATCAAAGAATAATTAATTATACTAAAGCAGGATATTACCATGTCATCAAGATTTATTAGTAATTACTCTCAATTGCAAACTGTAGTATATTTCGACACAATTTCTTCTTAGTTATCTACTCACAATAACTTATATTTGATAGGTATTTATAGCAACCCTTTTAATCAGTGAATTATTGAAGATCTTATTTAATAGTCACTGTAGGAGATTTCACGGTTAAAACAGCTGTATAACGAGTTTAATTTTTAATCTGATTTATTTTTTAATTAGGAATGTAAAGGATTAATTGATAAAAGTCATTTTTTCTACTTACAATTAGATAAGCAATCTCCCGTTTGCTTTAAATTTAGTCTAATGAAAAATGTGTGTATACAATATATCTGAATGCATATTTGCAATTTAGATTTTGTTAGAATTTGACAGACTGTAATTGGATGTTAATAATTTAAACTGAAACTAATTTCATATACTGCAAGTTAATCATTTAAAATTAGATCTTATTTAAATTTTAACAAAATGACTTGAATTTAATATTCAAAATTATATTACTGCAGCTTTTTATTTTCTTTATCATAAATTTAAGGATTATAATTAATTTTTAGAGGTAAGCAATTTAATTTTTGTTGCTTTTAATTTTACATTAAACAATCTCAACCTTGATGTAAGTTATAAACAAGAAGATAAAAAAAGAAAAATCAAGTTGGAAGCATACACAAGATACACATAATTAAAATAATAAATGATTTTGTAACCCCCCCCCCCCCGCGTAGACAGCGTTCTACACTTCTATCCAAATAATAAACGTGACTTTCAGTAAGTAAAGTTAAACAATAAATACGTTCCGGTGTAACACCTGCAGCATATGAGTTTGAATATCTCCACTAAATTCTTATAAACAATAAGTGATTTGTTGTGGAACTGCCGCACAGTGGTCTGAGCCGAATATCTAGGCGGACAAAAGTCAAAAACATAAGTAAGATGGGTGATGATTGGTGCATAAAAAGGTTATTCGGGTCTCTGATTACAAATTTAAGGTTAAAATTGTAAAATTCAAAATGGCGGATCCAAAATGGTGCATATAATTATTAAAAAATTACAAATTGTTTATAAATATGGTTGTATATATTATTGCTAGGTACATTATTACAACATATGGGCTGCAATCGACAAAAATAAAACGACCGATAAAATATTTTAACGCTGTTACCAAATACAAGACTCGAAAAACGCGCATTTGTTCTAAACGCTTCTAGTGTTTTGGTTTGCCATCTGTATATATCATGGCATCGATAGGCTCTGGTAAGTCTGTAATTGTGCGTATATACTTAGTTTTATGAATAGTAACTGTGTAATTTTAATATAAAGTTATCATTATTCATTATTTTTTGCATCATACATGTTTTAAGGTCTCGCATCAATTTGTTAGGCTTAATTATGGAATAATGTCTATGGTACCTAAAAGCACACATTAATTTTGGTCTTTATGAAATTTGTTCATGAGGAGCTAAATCTACACAAAAAAAAGGTCCTATACAAAATTTACGTAGAACCAACAGTTTTTGAGATATTTGAGAAAAACTGATTTTCGTGACCTTTGATCTTCTGTAACTTCTGTAGCAGTCCAGTTGGCTTTATGGACTTTTGAAGGATTGTTTTTGACGCCCAAATAAAAAGAATTCCGAAGGAAAATCTTCAGTCGAATGCTTTTAGAGGTGAATGTATAAAGTGACTGGACTGTATATGTTGAAATGACAATTCTCTATTAAATTTTATTCTCAAATATCGATCACAGATTACTATGCTATGAGTTATATCAACAGTTGTCAATAAAATTTCTGACACTTGTTTGAATTTAAGGATCTTTTTACAATTTTAATAAATTAATCATTTAACTTTTAACTAATTATTATTATTAGATCCTTGCGTCGAAATCAATCTCGATTCCTTTCATAGATTATTAGAATCTTCAGATCTTTTGACTTCATGTTTGCACAAATTTCTCGTTAAAAATCCATCCGAACTTACTGACAAAGTAAAATCTCTATTAATATTCGACTCGATTTAATAAATAATTCTATCAACATCTCTAAAAGCATTTAGTCATTTATTTTTTTATTGGTTCATTTATTTAATTATTTAATTGTTTCTTTTTTGAGTAAATAAAATAAGTTTTGCAATTATGTGCGCCATATTTGTTCCGCCATTTTATGGTTTTCACTCTACACTTATAATTTGAAAGCGAGTATCTAAAAATATCATGTATACTCAATTATGTGAAAAATTTGTTATTTTTTTATTGTCACGTTCGCCATATTTGTTCCGCCATTTTGAATTTGTCAATTCTGATGACGGAGTTGTAATCAGGGACCCAAATTACCGTTATACACCAACCATCACCCATTCTACTTATTTTTTTGACTTTTGTCCCCCTAAATGTTTGGCTCAGACCACTGTGTGCCGTAGAGTTATTTTCAATATGGAGGGCTATCAACAAATTATCACATTTAAAAAATTGCAATGAAAAAGGATTTACGAGTATTTGAGATTTGGTATGTGAAATACAGAGTGATTCTTAATATGGATAAAAGACTTTATTTTCAAAATCAGTAATCGATTTGGCAGAAAAAGTCGCTCTTGCATTCTTCCCGCAAAATGCATCATTTCCGAGTAAAATTGGATTTGTCGAAACCTCTCAGATTCAACGGCCTACGGCAAGGTCATACGTTGTTGCAGAAACAGGATAAAATTATTTGCATTGCATTCCTTGACAGAAATTAAGCCTACTTTGCCCTATAACTAGAGTGCGGATTTATAGGAATGATGCTTTTTTTAGATACTAATAGCAGTACAAAAAGACATTGAAATAAGTGCGAATCGCAATTAAAGGAATCATTTAACTAATTTTCATAATGCTTTTTTTGCTTTTTTTGGAACTTTTTGCTATTTTTTAGAATAATGCTTATTTTGTACATTTTTTGTCAGTCTTAAGAAAAAAATCATAATATCCTTATACTTTTCTTGTCTACAATATATTTATTTTCTGTTTCTTCAAAATACTTTCTATAAATTTTCTAGCAGCAATTGTTTACATTATTTTTTTAAACATTTTGTTTTTACGGTCAACTTCGTGACAATATTTTCAAGGATTTCTTAAAATATCATTCTTTACCGTTATGTATTGAATACCATCTGGACGCTCACCGTTCCGGAGCCTGTTGGGGCAGTTACACATTGTCCCGGCAGTTCTTTGTTTCTAGGATAAGCTGTGAAAACAGTTAGTTCTTATAGGTTTTAAGATTTATTTGACAAATGCTTCAGTTTTACTGGGTTACTTAAAGTGTTGGTATCGTGCGTGTATGTAATGTTGCTGGTAAATTGAAAAAGTTTCGTTTCATTTTATTATAACTTAATCTTTTGTATTGTCTTCTGTTTTTAATAAAATAAGACTGTGTTACAATGCCAAAAGTTAAAACGAGTGTAGAAGAGTAGATTAAAAATATACCAGAAATAAGGCTGGACGGTAGTGGACTATTTTGCAGAGTATGTGTTAAAACGGTAAGGAGTAGATTAGATTTTAAATATAATATTCTTTAATGCTCATTTTAATAGATCCAGTGCGACAAAAAGTATAATGTAATACAACATACGAAGACCGCTATTCACAAGGAAAATGTAGGAAGAGCAGAAAATGAAAATAAGCTGAAACAACAAACTATTTCAGAAGTAGTTGCCTCTGGATCTTCTACTCGATCTGAAGAAAGAACTTTTTATTTTGATTTATGCAATACTCTGATATCGGTAAATATTCCTTTCAGAAAATTAGACAATTCTGCATTTCGAAAATTCTTAGAAACATATTGTAAGAGAATGATACCGTCCGAAAGCAGTCTACGAAAAAACTATTTAGATACAGTTTATAAAACAGTCCTTCATGAAATTAAAAATATAATTGCAGACCATTATATCTGGTTTTCTGTCGATGAAACCACCAATGAGTGCGGTAGATGTGTGGCTGGTCTCATTATCGCTATATTACATGAAGATACTCCAACCAGGCCATTTTTAATATATTTGAAAGAACTAGATAAAACCAACAGCAGCACCATAACAAGATTTATTAACGGCAAACTCGCAAACTTTTTTCTTCCTAATGCAGTCCCAACTGAAAAGATTCTGTTAATGGTGACGGATACGGCTGCATATATGCTAAAAGCAGGTTTATTTATTTGTTTATAACTTTTGCAATTTTTTGCGTGAGACTTGGAAATGTTCGAAAAGTTTCTAAATGCCATTCCAAATCGAATGACACCTCGCTCATAATTTTTGGTGAAGTCAGGCACAAAATAGCCAAAACGGAACTTGTGAACCACACTAAAAGTAGTAAACCTAGAGACATCTGTTCGTACAGATCTGTATTATCACCTAACTATTAGTTGAAGGTCGTCGGACGGCGTTTGAAAAGAACAAAGGATTTTTAAAGAGTTGGTTTACTTGTTAATAAATCCACGCTGGACACTTTAGGTTATATCAGTGCTCAATCCCGCTTTCTTCTTGTTTTCTGTTTGCGCTTTTTGAAAGTTTTTGTTGTGTATTTTTGATTAGTGAATGAATGTTTATTTAAAAACAGGTACGTCTATTAGCCTAATGTACCCTGGATAGAAAAAGTTAAGAATTGTTACTTACTGGTACATAAAAATTTAAATTCCTACATAAAGAAGAGTTAGGGCTTCTCATAAATTAAAAAACCCAATGAACTTTCAAAACATAAACCGTTTATTATCATCATCATCATCATGATGGCTCAAAGGCGGGACCGGATTAATTCCTTAGTCATAAAGGGAACTCAGAAAAAGTAAGAGCAGGCAAGTTAGATTTCTTAGTTTACGATAGTATGAGAAATCAATAAGCCCCGACGAAATTTTTCAAGTATTTTTCAACTTTTACAGCTTGCGCACATAACGTAATAAGAACGATCTTGATTTTGTTTCTGACATTTTATAGATCGTTTCTGATTATTATTATTATTGGAAGAAAGGAATTAGCTAAGGAGTTGTAAACCACCGAGAATCAGGCAGAGGATTCCGATATTGGTGGTGATTCCATTGACAGATGATGATATTGCCCGAGAAGTTGATACTTCAGGCACAGGATCTTCAAGATTGGTATCACCTTCTTCGTTGGATGTAACAATGCCAGAGCTGCCGAAAAAAATAAACGATTCGATTTTAATTCAATATCGATATCGGATGTCGATCTCAATGAACCAAGACCTTCAGAAGCTGAATTTCTTGAAAATAGAGGCAGCGATGACAAACAACCAAAAGAATTGAAGGAGAATATTTACGGTTTTTCCTCCTGGGCCAAAACGGTAATGCCACCAGCCACATTTATCAATTATGACTTTGTGGATGAAATGGTTCTAGTATTTTTATTTTTACTATCTCTTTTATTTCTGAAATTATCGCCATTTTTAGTAGGTTCAGTCTGCTGAACCTGTTGATTTCTTTTACATCTTTCTCACGGAGAGTTATATTGATTTGCTTGTTCGACAATTCAATTTATATGCTTTACAAACACACAAAATGTTAGCTCTCACAAAAGAAGAGATAATCATGAAATTTAACAGTTTGACATGGTTGAAAGAATATTGGTCACAGGATCCTTACTTCCATAATAGCAGGTGTGTGAGCATATTTCCTATGAAACGGTTTTTGAAGGTGCTTCAATTTTTTTCACAATAAGCAATAATCCAAAAATGCCTGTATGTACTGTTCAATATGACAAACTTTACAAGTTCGACCCATGCTACACCATTTCGATGAACTGTTCAATGCTTCATTTACCCCCCAGCAAAAATATTGTTATAGGTGAGAACATAATTGCCTAAGCCTAAAGCATGTGCCTATTAAAAAATGCTTGGAGGTATGGGCTTTGACTTGTTCTGATACGGGATATTTGTACTTCTTTGACGTTTAGGGAAAAGAATCTACCAGTACCAATGATAACGGGCGAACCTATAGCATTGCAGTTATCAAGAACGTTGGCAAATAGAGGGTCATCTGTGTGTTTTGATACCTTCTTCACAACAATACCACTTATGCAAAATTTATCAGACAGGGACCTATTTGATTGTGAGACGGTTTGCCAAACAAGAAAGCATTTTCCAAAACGAACCTGTTGGAATACAAAAAGCTGGCTATAATCTAATCTGACTATGCAGTATGCCATGAGTTTTCTGTTATGAAATAGAAGGCTCGAAGCACAGAAGATGTAACAGTGTGCAGTAATAAGCATAATGCATCCAAAAACGCTAAGGTTTTTGGACCAACAAGTCTGGGAAACGCGAAACTGCAGTGGCGTTGATCGTTTTGATTGGAAGGGTAGGAGATGGTGGATGAAGCTTTTTTTGTTATTTCCTGAATGCAGCCATTGTCAACGCGTTTATCCTCCATAAAGAAACTTTAAAAATAACTAATTCATAAAAGAAACCGTAAGCCACTTGCAGTTCAGAAGTAAGGTTGCGAATCAGCTAATAGGGGATTTTACAGCAAGACGAAAACCTGGACGACTAACCTTAGGAGGTGGGTTTTTGAATGTGGAAGAAAACAACGGTGCAACGTCCCAAAGAATGCATCAAACGGAGGCTACAAAAAGGGTAGTGTAATGTGCATCAATTGCCATACAAACTAGTTTTACATTTTTTCTTTTGTTCTATATGTTCCCTGATAATGAAATTTACTAACCTTTTTTTTGGAATGCTAAATATTCAAACTTGAAAAAAAACAAATTTATTGCTGTATTTACATCATAAACAATCTATAAGCCGAAAGAAATTATCAAGTATTTCATTAGATATTCATTCCCTTTAGAGTGTAAACTGTGACATCCTGCATCTCGAAAACGGTGCATCTTAGAAAAGAATGTTATATGGCTTACATTTTGTCAAGGAATGCGATGCAATTAATTCATCCTGTTTTTGCGACAACGTGTGACCTTGCCATAGGCCCTTGAATTTGAGAGATTTTGATAAATCAAATTTTACTTCAGAATGACTTATTTTGCAGAAAAAAAAGTAAGAGCGATTATTGATTCCGAAAATAGAAAGATTTCTTTATTTTCAGTGGGGTAACAATTGTCTTAAGATAATGAGCTTACCTTCCAGCCCTACTTCTCCTCCTCTAGTAAGGGTATTAAACACAAAACTACGTAAAATAGTAGAGACATTAAAGTAACAAGCACGTATAAAATTTAATTCTCATATCTCACCTTGTTCTAGAGATATTGAAAAAACAAGAGATGTTAAATGAAACTTGAACATCTTGTATGTCGGAAACGGTTGTGTTTCGGACGCATATTTTTATTTGTTTTAAGCTCTACCATAAACTCTTAAAGCTTTTTTTACGTATTTGGAATCACCCTGTATATACTTGTCGTTGTAATTGATTGACTAATTTTAAGAAACGTTCTCTATGTCAAAACATAGAGGAGACCCATACCTGCCATACAAAAAGACATCTCAATTTAGTAAAAATCGTAGATACGCCCCTATGTTATAAAGCCCTCGATATAAAATCTATCTCTGGAAAAAATATTTAGGTATTGCTTCTTTTACAAATTAATTTTGTAAATTTTATTGCTTTCATCAACTGAACCCTTCTGAACTACCTATTCATAAATATTGTGTTGTTAATGCCGTGTATTAAATTTAGAACAGAATACCACTGAACGGGAGCAGTTTATAAAACATAAACTTACCTTATCATTATCCTCGCTTCTCTCTGATTATAAACTATGTTCCATCTAACAAAAGATATTTACAAAAATATAATGTTAAAGCTAGGACTTGAAAAAGGCAGTATTGTTATACTCACGGTTTTTCCTGCACATCAATGGGATTATAATAATTCTATCCAATTCATGCGATTTTGGGTCGAACAGATTAATTATATTTTGTTTATTAGCTGGGTTTTGATTTTATTTGTAAATAGTACTATTGACCTTGTAGAGCCCTTGTTTGAAGATTATATATTGGCATTCAAGCTTAGGATTGTGAGGTATTTAATGGTAAGACTTAATTGATCTACTATCTGTTATTGCTATTACTTTGTCGCTTTTTTAGATATACAGGGAACGGTGCAAGCATTAACTCGAGTGGATTGCCGATATTCTAGAATTTATGCAGAGCAGCAATAGTTTTAAAATGTTTTCATTGTCACTATTGAGTCATTCTCATGGCTTTAAGTTCAGCTTGGTTTAGGTTTGGTGCTTTTATCAAAACGCTACTTGTTTTGATAATCATAGCCAGTGTGCACACAAAATTTTAATTTTAATTTTTTATACATTCGTCTTACCACCATCAGTACGTTTAGGTCTTTTTCTGTTTGTTTTTGGCAATATATTCTTTCTAGGTTATATAAAGTCTAGAGTTTTCCCAAGATACTTAACCCCTTCTGACACTGTAAAATTTCTTTCATTTAGTGTTAGAGGCCCTAGTCGTTCTTTCTTCTTCTGGCGGGATTCTGGAAGTTACTTGAAAATTCTTCATTTGTTATTCACTTGTTTAGGGCTATCTCTTCTCTAATTGTAGCTGTCTGTACTATTTGATTGTTATATCATCAACATAGTCTGTGATGCAAACGAACTCGATGCGTCTGCACCAGGTTCTTTCAAAACCGCGTTCCTTGCACCAGTAGCCATCACTGGAAAAGTTTTATTAAGAATCTTTTCTTTTGTCTAGAAAGGCATCTCTTTGAATGATAGTTTTTTGAACTTTTCAACTACCTGATGTAAAGCCGCTTCTGTAAGTATAGTATATCGATCCAGGTGTAGTGGTTTTATCCCTAGTATGCAACTCTAGAAACATGAACATGAAAAACTTAAGATTTGTTGTCAGTTCATTAAATCTCTCTATTCTAGTAGATATGCTAATGAATACCACACTAGCATATCTCTATCTCGTTGGAATGATGCCCTAAGGTAGGGTAAATCTTGTAGCATTACAGTGGGCCCTAATCCTTGAGTTCGACAGAAGGAGGCTCCCCTGAAAATGTTCGTTGCGATAGTTACTGCTGTTCTCGCGGGAATTCCCACTGTGTTAAGAAGTTGGATTGCCACGTTATTGCAATCATTCTGATTTTTAACCAATCACAGAATCGTGTGCTGATTGCGCGCCGTCTTTAAAATTGCTAGGAAATTACAATAAATTAATACAATTCAGAAGTATAGTTTATCAGGTATCTGTTAAAATATGTGTGTTTGTGCTATAATAACAAGATGTAGCTCATTAGCCTTGCATCTTGTTACTTACTTCTACCCATTCCTTGATGCTAGATTTTTGTATATTTTCTCAAGCAAAATAGGCTAATCCAATGATAAAGTGTCTCAGTTCTTTTGCACTTCATGTTTTAATGATAGCAACTGCTAAATCTCTTGTTAGTGCTACCACTTCTGAGACGACTTGTTTCACCTTTTTATAGGTTCAAGGTTCTTGAATGAGAATGATAATATCATAGTCTACCCTCATCACCTTAACTGTGATTTAGGTTCATCTGAATTATCTTGATTGTCATTCTTCTTTTTGGTATTTAGATTTTCGAAAGTATCACCTGATCCCTAGTAAGCTTTCAATTTCATAACTCTGATTGATGGAGAATGCTAAGGTTTGATCATTTTCCTCCTTACTATGACTCATTAAGTGTCAGTCTGTAACGTCCAATCATATATTTTGCTTGTTTATTCTTGATGATTGATTGTCATCAATTTCGATTCTTCCTAAAAAGTGGCTCCAGTTTTAGAACCGTGTCACACAACCATAGTTTTGTCTCTATTTGCGCAGTGCATGCAATGAATTCCTATCTAGAACTTTGTGCTTAGGAGTTACGAATAATGTGCGATCTCCGTCAGATTGCCATTTACTGCTTATTTTCAATCAGGTCTGCTTATTTCTGGTTTAACAGTACATCAGATGGTTTGGCGTCTACTATCGACATTTTGAGTTTATCGGTAACCTTACTGTAAGACACAGTTTTTTCCTACTTGAAGGGTCTCCATGCGAAAAGTTTTTCTCCTCTCCTGCTTTAGATGTTATGCTCATTGTTGCAATGGTTGGCTTCCAGTTGGACTTCTCAGCCGATTGAAATCTTCGGTGCATTACGCAATTTCTTCTTCTGTGTTCCCAACAATTTGAAAGTTCTGCTCTGCTAATGTTGTCTTCTTCTCTTACTAAAGTAGCGCTGCTTTATTGGAGCACGTATTACGTGGTGGTATCGCAAATTTCCAGGACTTTTAGAAGAAAGTTAGACACACCCGATTCTACTTTTCCTTCGAAGTATTCTCTTTGTGAATGGATTTAGCAATTTCAACACTTCTGCCATTCTTCAAACTTTTCTAAAAGTGTTTTTACTGTTATGACCTCGATCTCCTGTACCGTCTCGAAACATTGTTCCTTGATCTGCATTTTTAGTTTTGGGAACAATCGCGAGGGACTATTGGGAATATGGAGGTTGTGGAAAGATAGGAAGGCTGTTAAATGTTAAAACTGTTGGCGTTTTGAAGGCAACCTGAGCGACAATATGTTTGTGACGAAGAAACCAGTTGCAATTGTGCGACAGCAACTAAATTACAATATGACCGTTTCATCGAGAAGGGCAGAGAAAACCATCAACGTGCTTTTTGTCACACCTCTTACTTACTATAAGTATAGGCGACCGTTGCTTTGTTTCTCAAAATAGAAAATTCAGCTCAAGATACGACGTTTTGTGACGGTTCAAGAGATCAAGTTTTAATCATAGAAATAAGCTGCAAGGTACCGGGATCGGCGATTTCAGTTACAAAGGGTCTACCTTGAGTAGAATGGATGGTAAGTTTAGATTTTGTACAGCCTATACTTTCTTGGAAGTTTTCGATACCAGCACCTACATTTGAAAAAACCTGCAAACCTCATCTGGGATCGTCTTTATCGGATCTGCGAGTGCTACTTCCTGACTCTCCGAGATAGAACTCGCTATACTTAAGGGCAAAAGAATTGTCGCTAATGTCAAATCCCACAAGTGCTGCGAAAAAGACACATAGGTCCTCAACAACAGGGTTTTTACTACCAATGTAAGATTAAATACTGAGAAAGATTTGCTATGATATGTGAGGCAACTGTTAGTGATACACTAACCTTTGTGTCACGCACTGTTTCGATACAGATTGCTTATCACTTTGGAACTTGGGAAGTGTTTATCGATTTTCCACTCTAGATTCTTTGAGTTCAAACTAAATCACCTTGCAAAGAATACAATTCAATAATAAGATATTGCCAGCTGTGATTGCTCATACCCAACAGTGTTGCAAGTTGTAAGAACGTAATCTGCAATAAATGTTCCGCGCTGAAAGCATATTCACCTTTGAAAGGGCTCTTTATGCGCTATTCAATTTTATGAGAATTTAGTTTGAGAAATTAACTTTGTTCGTCTATAAAAGTAAGACTTGATTGCTTTAAATCTTGCTTAGCTTAAAGGTATCAAATTTGTCTTTGCTAATGTACGGACAACTTGATTTTTCTTTTCAACTAAAAGAAACGAAGTGAAGTAGTATACAATGTACGTTTTATTCTGGGAAAAGACTACAATCTTTTATAACGATACTGTTCTCTATAAGATGAATGTAAAACTAATTAATTGAATAATAACCATTAGTAATATTTTACTATGAATGGCTTTAAAGGATCTTTCCCTAAAAACGCCTTTTGTTTCTTTAGAAACATTTCAGATTAATCAAGAAAAGTTGCCTTTCTCTTTGTAAATTCTTGTTTACTTAACGGTTGCCTTTTTTGCCACATAAACAGGAACTGAAAAGCTAAACAGAAACAAAAACTTCGTCTTTGAGTTTTGCAGTTTGTTTTTCTAATTTATTATGGCTTATTTATTAGAAACGTGCTCGCCTTTCTATAAAAGTCTTTATGTATAAATTGTGTATGCAAACCATACGCGCAGTTTTCCATAACAAACGCCACAAAACTGTTTTGAATTGAATTTTATATTTGTCCTCAATATAATGACCTTTTTAATAAACGTCAATACAATGTATTGAATACAGATTTTACCGTTTATTTTATCCTACATCTCGTGGAATGAAAGTAACATAACTTCAGTTTAATTGGCATCTACACTAAAGTCGAAGGTGCTAAAATTGCGCTACAGTAATACAAATACACACGGTCAAGTCGAGATCACTGGAGATTTCACTAGAAATATTTGTTAATGGATACAGTACACAATCACACCTTCTTCTCTTCGTTAAACACTACTTAATTGCAATCTAACCAGAATAATATTAAATGGGAATTTAAAATCATTACGGCTAATCTTATAGAAGATTCTGAAGAGCAGAACAAATGCGTATTTTGCCAACAGAAATTTTGTCCAAAAATACTACTAAACGCTTTTACTTAAGGAGCCTTAAAGACCCCTAATCATTAAATGTATGGCCTTCGCACTTTCCGCAAATATATTTCGTCTTTTATTTACCAACATTCCCTCCCTTATGCATCTTTTTTCCTCCCCAAATATACTTGACAAACTGACGGCACCTTAGAAAGTACGTAACTATTTAAGGGCGGTTTTACGAGCAAACGTTTTATGACCCTGTAAATCGTTTTCGTTTGGGAAGCTGAGTGAATCAGAGGAGACTTCGATTTATTTCCATTGACTTTAGCGTTGAAAGGTTTCCTTTTGGACATATAAAAGGTGGTAAAGTTTTCCTAGGACATGTTAGAGAGGGTGTAGGAAATTGGAAATTAGATGTGATTTAGACTTGTTAGGGGACAAATTTAATTTATGAGTATGATAACAGATTTGTATGTAAGGACAAAAACAACAATAATAACATTCCGTGCGAGGATTACTAAATGCTTAGGTACCCAAAGCGTGTGTAATATATTAAAGCGAAAAGCAAATACAAGTTGCACGAGTATATTTGATTTTCTAATTCTCGTCTCGTATATGTAAACATGTTGTGCAAACAATACACACGATGGTTATGCCAGTAGGTAAGAGTTAGATGTAATTTTAGTGCCCCAGCAACGATGTTGGGCCTTCATTACTATTTAATGTTAACTCGTAGTACAACTTCGTCGAGCCATTAAATGCTAATCTCTGTTCACATATGGAAGCCTCATTAAAAGATTATATTACTCGAAAATGAGTTATGGAATTATTAATTTCAATTAATATTCGTTTGCTTTAGCTGGGGCAGCGGCGGCGTAGGTTCTGTTTATTCCTAATTTTGCATTTATTAACCTTTTTGGGGTGCAATTTACTTTCTGAGAAATCCAATGAGGAAACTTGCTCGTTCCGAATTTGGTTAGTTACTGCTTGCTTCATTATTTGTAATTGCTTCCCAATACTAATTTATGATACCTGCATATCTTTTCTTTAATCAAGTTTAATCATTGGTATTAATTCTGATTCCGGGTTCAATAGTATAAAGAAGAATTTTTTAAACGTTACGCATCAAGATTTCTCATATCAGAATAGCCTCGAGATGCAACTAACAAGATCAAATTTAATTTGAAATAATTAATCAAAGTAATTAGAATTATCTTAGTTCTTACCTTTTGCTTTTCATTATTGAATGTTTTACTAATTCAGAAAAGAAGAAAAAGAGTAAGACGGGATCGAATGTTGTGAATATACGGCTACTTTTATTAATTCCTCCGATTTTAGTCAAAGTTAATGAACAAAGAGAGTGGAATGAATCGTTATGTAAATTATCTATTTTATACGGGTATAAAATTTGTCATTTATGGCGTTTTGATGTTATTAAGTTTGGCAGTCATTTAATCAGAAACGAATCTTTCAAGCTAGTAAGTTTGTTAGTGCTTTAAGTGTCTGACCTTTTTTGTCAATTTTGTCAAATTCATGTTGAAGTGTAGCTTCCTGGATGACAAGAAGTTAGTCTCCGAAAACAACTGATGGTATAGTAGGTGGGCTTTGACGAAGCTTTAAGTGTTGAAGGAAGCTGCGAGTGATAGATCTTTAGCCTTGTGATTGCAGATTTCCTAAAAGAGACCAAAGGAATGTAATAACCTATGTTGTTATGTCGAATAGGCATTATGATTTTAAGATGTAAGAACTTACCGTGTATTGGCCGGCTTTTCCTTCGGAGACGTGTAGGTCTTAACCCTAGATCTACCTTCACTTGTTTTTAATTAATTAGAATCAATAATTCAAACACTTAGTAAGGATTAACTGCGTTATATATATATTTAAACAAAAAAATATAAAAGTATTATAAAAACTGATTTTAGCATAATTGTTGTAATCACTAAGAGAAAAAAATACATTCAGGGAATAAGCATAATTTCAAAGATTAGACAACATTTTACCAGAATGATGTTCACCCACCAAAAACTTAAAGCAGAATCTTTTTCTATACCAAATTTTCCCCGTGTGGGCCTCTGCCCCCGATCAATCTTTGTTTATATTACTTTTGGCGACACTTGCCATTAATGAAAGTTTATTATTTTTACATTAGCCAAATTATACTTACTTTAAATAATATCTATTTATTTATAAAATTTTGAATAACTTTAAATTTGTTTCATGTAAATCATGTCCTCTGAAATATTATTTATCCTTGTAATAAAATCTAATAATAAAATAGGGGTATTACAGGAACGTATTTCGACACTCGTTTCTTTTCTTCAAATCTTTAGTCTCAGTGTCACGTGTTGCCCGGTGAGGATGCTGATTGTCGTTCCTTTAATTCTTCTCATCTGGATTTCCACTTCTGCACAGTATGCCACGATTTGGAAATGTGTCAGTCGGCTCTCTACATAGGCGTCATGAAAGATATGCAAGGACATGCATTAAATAATTTCTTTTAAACAATAAGAACGTTCAATACTGTTCAGTCTGTTCGACATCTTTCCTTTACCATAACTGGACACTGTAGGCCATGTTGGAGACAGAAATTCATTTTAGTTGTTTCTTTGTTCCATTTTAATTACAGTCTCTATCCCTCGATCACACATTCCATTTGGTTACGTATTCTTTGTTGTTTTACCTTTTATATTACTCGTGAAAAGGCCCATGCTGGCCGTGCATAATAAATGTACTTAGTTGATTATTTGGACTTGCAAACTTCTCTGTCATGGAAAAAGCATCTAATATGCCCTAATCTTTGATCTAAAACTTGTTTACCCTGAACCAATGCTCGAGAGTACATCTCAGCAAGAAAAGATTTGTGGAAAAGTATTACAAATCCTATTTTTTTTCTAGTTTTCTTTGTTTTTCAAAGCTTTGTTATTCTGTAGTTTTTTAGCATAGTGGTAGCACAAAGAAAATCTTTCTATTGTTGTTTGTCTGCAAAAAACTTTTACATCACTGGATTAAAGCAGAAGCCCCCAACCCTATGCCCGCGGGCACCACGGCGCCCGGCGACCGTTTTACATGTACCCGCCACTATACGACCACGATAAAAAAATGAAGTTTTCAATAAAATGTTATGTAAAAATTTTTGAAATTTTTTTATTTTTTAGTAATTAATTAGAATTAGAGAAATACAGCAAGAAAAAGATTGTACGACAGTGCTGGCCAAACCGATCCAGTGTATGTGGAAGAAATAAAAAATTATCTCAATACCAAAAATCAGAATTTTGTTGAACTAACTGACTCTCGCTGGCAGGTCGATTTGGGGTTTAT